>JAKRBP010000171.1:24346-34884 GCA_022398575.1 Heliothis subflexa | reverse complement strand
GTGTGGTAGGCAAAATATTATTGAACACACTCCCTTAGCAGTGAATATATTGTCGTCATAACTATCTTATTTAGGTAATTACAATAAATATTACCCCCAATTGTATGTATTTATGTTTCTATATAAAATATGTCTTACAATGTATAAAATACTAGGTTTTGAATTCACCTCTCCAGTTTGCCTGCTTTTATTGCGTTGGTAGAGATGAGAGTGCGGCTACAAGTCTTGAAACTTGAAACATTTTAAAATAGAATAAGTAATATAGAATGTAAGTAAAGTACTAGTAAAAACGTTGTCTTATTTCTCCAAATTTTTTGTTAAAATCTATGAGGATGAAATCCTGCCACAAATTTCTTGTATTCAGGCCTCCGTTCTTGTCTACCGATTGGATGTGGATAGGATGTATGGACCCATAGTACACATACATCGATGTATGGACCAAACTTATGACCAAAGTCATATCAGACAGTGACAATTGCGTTGACAATCTTTCAAACCTTCAGAAGATAATTTACATTTTATGTATAAATATTTTTTATAGTAATGTGTTTTTAACTATTTTGATTATATACATTTACGATTTTATAATGATATGTATTATAAATATTATACTCTGGATCTCATTCTGTGTTGGAACTACACCAGCAGCCCGTATTTCCAAGTTCATGGATCCACGCATGTACTTGGCTACAAAAGATGTGATTGTACTTCCTGAAGATTATGAGGACGAGTTTAGTAATTTGGACACAACTTCTATCGGTATACCAGAAGAAGATTATTATTATAACACAGATACAAACACAGCATTCCGCGAAGCTTCAGACGATAGCTACATGAGTGGTCAAGAAAATAAAAAGTCATTCAGCAGTAATGAAGATAACTTTTATCATGAGATAAGTACAATACGGCATAGGATAGATACCGTAAGTACAAAAAAACTTTACGACACCAATGAACTTTTAACAATTTCGGGTAATAAATATGATCCTTGGCCTAGCATACCACCCCGTTACATATTCACTAGCAGCAGTACAGAATATTTGACGATGCCTCAATCAGAGTACTCTCCCAGCAAGATGACATGGAAAAGTTATTTTCCTACAAGGCCATCCAATTTCCAAAATCCAAACGAATTTAAAATTTTACATGGTAAGCCAACACAAATGAAACATGTATATCGATATGAAGAAAACGAAAAAAGTACTCTAGATTGGGAAATATACAAAATGTTTACACGAGTTCCAATTGCAACCCGATTTGGAAATCATTACTATTCTGAGTTGGAGGAGTTTGAAGAATTTCACTCAACACATCGAAAATACTCCAAGAAACCTTATTTTATAAAAAGTGTTAAGTACGAAATATCTCCAAAATTAAACAATGTAAAGAAGGCCAATGAAAATCCTAGGCTAAGCACGAAAGAGTTTAGGAGACCTTATCCTGAAAGTAAAATGCATTATGGAGAACCTTTCACTGAAATTATATATCATAGAAGAACCTTTCCTGAACTAACAACAGTTAAGAACAAACCATATGACATTAAAGTGAATGAAACTAATATGAGAGTTTTTTTACCTTCGAATGAAACTTCCACTGAAATAACAGATTACAAAAGAACTTTCAGAACTGAAAAAACATTGAATAGAAAGCCATTTTCCAAAAAAAATATGTTAACTAATAAATTTCATTCTTCTTTTAAAACAAAGTATAGTAAACTAGCCACAGAAATGATATATTCCATGAAAACGTACTCTATGGAGAAGACACCCTATGAGATACCCAATGACATCGAATTAGGTGAGATAACTAAGAGATACTATGGAAAACCTGCTTCGCAAATAGGACATGAGATTACTTACACCGCTGAAAAGAAAACACCATTTTTCCATTTACAGGAAACAGATGTCTCAAGACGTTATTCGTTGAATAAGACATACTTTAAAGAATCAAATGCAGAATCACCGGACTATGAACGATCTTATACTGCGTGGACAAAAATCTATAATAAAATACTTAGTTCCATTAAAAAATACGATTCAAAACAAGTTGATTCCTCAGAAAAACCATATTATAAGGAACACGTTTTTCAGATATCAGAGTATGATAACCCCACATCCACGAAAGTATATAATAAAGATAATTATTATAATGCTGTGGAACAATTGAACAAACAAAACTTATTAGACAAAGCGCAAAAGGAACCAGATTTAGTCATTAAAATGTCTGACTATGGTGAATCCTATACCACAAGAAAACCAAATGAACAGAAACCGTACTTGCCAAATACGGAAGACTACAATGAATTTGAATTTCCAAATGAGGAATTTGAAGTAAATTTGTACGGAAGAGATTTTACGCATCAAAGCTCAACTGCTTACGAACCATACGATCAAGAATTTGAATTAAAAGCAGGAGGCAACAAAACTACCATATGCTATCAATGTGGTATGGATGAGTCAGGACTAACTACAGACAAGTGTTACAGAGTGTTTGATAGCCCGTCAAGGCTACAGAAATCCAAAATGAAATTCCATAAGACTAAATGTAGCGGTAAAACATATATAGGCGGTTGTTTCAAGAGGTTCTTGGATATTGGTATTTTTTACAATGAGAGGGGATGTAGACATAACCCTCCGATGACTGGACGTAGCTTGGCCTCTAAAAGATACGCATCAATAGAAAACCTGCTTCATGGAATTAAAGACGGTTGCACGGTCAGTCCACTGGCTACTCTTGTACAACTAAGCAGGCCCATATCTTTGTACGCCAGATTTCATGTCTGTGTTTGTATATCTAATTTGTGTAATAATTCACCAACGATATCAGGAAGTTTTTATATTTTACTATTTATTTTTATATACGTATATTTAAGTAATCACTCTTGATAAACGTTTTACTATAGAAAAGATTATTGTTATTTTTATTTATTTAACAGCAGGTCAAACAGGGAGCAGGTCCAAGCTGGCGATTGTTAGGATCGTAGAGACAAAAACAAAAACGCGCCGTTTCAAGAAGCCTTCAGTTGTTATTTCATTATTATGGTAAATTTGTAGAATATAGAGATACCCTTTTCTATGGACGGCAGTGTCTGAAGAGTTTATCCTTCTAAGTTTCATTAGTTATCTCAAAGTAATCCAATCATGGCGGATTTGGTGCTGTGATTTTGTGGTCCGCTCCCAATATAGATCATTGACCGTCGTTGGTTATGGAAATGAATAATAAAAGTTTGACAATTTTTCATACCAAGAGTCAAGAATCCAAGTTATTCACGTTTCACGATTGTTTAGTTTGTAATAGAATGACTAATTTAAATATTTATAATTCGTTCGTTGTAAAGTTATATAGGTAGATGTAAATGAAACAAAACTTAAACTACAAAGTTAAACATTTATTTGGATTAATACTACGTTTAATTACAAGGAGTATTGATACTTATGACCATCATCTTGCCTCTTTTCCTGTGACGGTTTGTTTTCACTTATGCTTTCCACACTACTTTGTCGACGTAGGGATTTCAAATCAGGAGTTTTCCTAGATTTTCCTTCGCATTTTATTTTCTGAACATTATCACCATTATTGTCTTTTTGTGATAGCACCTCTTCATCGCTTTCTGTGGTACTTATAGTTATAACGGGTATGACAGAACCAATAGAATCAGACTGTTTCGACTGGGTACTGGATTGTGAAGTCTGCTTTTCATTAAATTTCTTCCCATCATGTTTTTCTTTGGATATTTCTTTCACAATTTTGGGCTTGGTTGCTTCTTTTGCATCTTGTATTTGCTTTTCAATAACTGCTTTCTTTTCAGTACGATCGTCAATTTTCTCAAGCTTGACTTTTAAGCCTTTATTAAATATTTCATTAATTTTATATTTTTTTGCACCATCAGTTTTGAACTCTACGCTATTTTTGACTTTTTGATCGGGTTTAAGTATAAAAATGTCTTTTATTTTCAGTACATCTCGAGGAAGGGTTTCGTGAAAGTCTGTATCAGTTTCATCATCAACATTGTTAGGTAAAGGGGAAGGATCATCCACTTCGGAAACTGCTTCTACATCAGTTTTTTTGTCGAGTGCCATACCAACGATTTTGGCGAAAATACCACCTGCAACGAAAATTGCTTTGAAAGAGAAAGCTAATCGCCATTACTTTTAATACATACGACTATTACGTATTTTTTCCAAGCTAATATTTTGTTATAAATTATATGAATCATTAAAATTGAGCATACCTTTTTTCTTTGAAATCTTGATTGGTTCGTTCATTTCCTCCGTCAGAGTCTTTCTGTCATCTGAATCAATTGATTTGCTCATCGGCAATGAAGGCAAAGCCTTTTTCCATCTTGCAAATGGCGTATTGTCCATAGCTGAGGAGCCAGCTCTTCTCCTTGTGTCGGCGAGTTGGAACATCTTTCTACGCTCTTCAGTCCTTTCTCGGCGTAATTGTATCTAGAAATAAACAATCCTTAAGTTTCAATTTTTTGAAAATATTTCAAATATTACCTTAGAGTTACCAACTACAATCACTCACCTTCAAATCATTATTCGCTTCCCTCAAGGAGTTTGTCAGCGATGTTAAATAGTAGATTATCAATATTAACAATACTAGCAGAGGAATAACTATTGCTGGTGAAGCTATATATTCCAAGGCAAAATTTAGGCTATTGGGTAATATTTTGTATATATTAATAGTTAGGATATAATAAATCTTATCGTATTCGGAAAAAGGTCCACAGTGCCACGACGGTTTAACCCAAACTATCGTGTATCCAACTGGTAGTACACAAAGGAATAGCATCGTTAGTAGTAGAGCTAAGTAGAAGTTATTGCTTTTGGAAACTCTGAAGACGACTGCGTGAGGGACGTTGCAGGTCATTACTGCCCATGACCGCAAGTACATCATAATCATAAGCTTGACAACATTCAGAACAACTAGCCCTGGGGAGAAAAACATCCCCATCCAGACCATTCCCTGGTTATTAATAAGGTGGAGAATATTTTCAGCAATTTTGAAGTCTCCGTATTCAGGGAACTTTTTTTCGAGGTCCCAGCACCAGCATCTATTCATGTATCGGACAAAGAGTGCGCGAAAGAAATCCATAAACAGCGTACCAAGTAGAACAAAAACCTGAAAAAGAGATTAGTTACCAATGATGTGAATACCTATCTATCTCCTACCTATCAAAGTTTTTAAACTGATTTTCGACTTTATCTACAAAGTACAAGGATCAATGTTGATTACGAAGATTTTATAGGTTGCAGTAGCTAGTATCTCTACTCAACTTACCAGGTCCATCATTGTCAACTTAACCAGTTCTTGCCCGAACATAGTTTCCCAGCATAACTTGAGTAATTTTTTCCTGGTAGGGACAGACAAATTATACATCCTCCTGTCTTTTTCTATGTACACTATATCTATTGTAGTCACATTTGTACCATTCTTTGAGTTTACGACATCATTTATATTGGACGGACACAGCTTTACGTAGCAGACTCTTTTGACAATAGTACAGTTTGACATGAAAAATACTTGTTTCACATTACTTCCGTTACAATTTACTGTACAATTAAATGTAAAATCAGGACAAATTTCGATGGTGGCAATCGTTGTAGTTTTTAGTGTATTTGTCACTGCAGATTCAGACGTTGCTTCAGTCGCGATATCATAATTTTTGGCTTTATTGTGACCTTCTGTAATGTGTGAAGTTAAATATGGAGTAGATGTTTCTACAACATCGTACTCTGTTGTATATTTAAGCGTACTATGAGTTGCATCTGTAGCAGTAGTTGTGTCTATAGAATATGTGGTATCAGTGATAACATTTGCTGTCGTATCAGTAGTTTCGTCAAATGTAAGACCTTCAATATTACTTGTCGTTTCAAATATGCTTAGATATGTCGATATAAAATCAGCATCAGTAACCGTTGTTTCACTGTCTGTGGTAGTATCCGTGTCATCACTATACTCCTCGGTAATGAATGTAACATCGGTACTTCCTGTATCTGTAGAAGTTTCAGTACTGGAATGGTCATTCGTATTAACAAATTCAAACGAAGTGTAATCGGTAACAGTACTCGAGTAATCATCATATGTAAAATTATAAGTGGTGTCTGTATTTGCTCCTGTAGTTGACTCAACAGTGTCATAAAATGTATATTCGTATTCATCCAAATCTGCAGCAGTATCATTGTCATTTGTAAAATTAAGAGGTTGTTGAATGCTTATATTTCTCAATCTTTCCAGTTCTTTCATCCCCAACAGAATACTGTCAATTGTAGTAGTTTCAACTTTTTCAAAATCGATTTCTTTGTTGTTGTTTGATTCCGAAGTTACAAGTTGGCGAGGACGTCTCAAAAGTATCTTAGGGGCTAATTTTATAGGGAATGTTGCTGAAGCTGTTTTCAATATAATCCCGTCAGCTAGTCTCACTGGTAATGTTATCTGTATGTCACAGGGCCCGCACGAAATTATCTGTTCAACGCAAAAGTCGGGTAATCTTGTCGTATAAGATTCACTTATATTCAGCGTTTCATTCGGAGTTATAGTTGCATTTAAATTAAGTGTTGGTTTTAACGAATCCAGTTCTTTGCTCATGCCCTCAATTTTGCTGAATAAAGCAAATATGAGGGAGTAAAGATTCAGGAGGTTCAACAACATGATCCTAAAAGAAAAAACATTTTAATGAATGGTTGCTTATGGTCATAGAAATATCATAGAAATATGATTCTTATTACCTGGCTAATTGTAACCTGAGTTGCTTTCGTGGGTGATAATGCTCCAAAAATCCAAGCAGTTCAAAAAATACTGGAAATGTTATGGATATAACGGTGACAACTATGGTAGTTTCGTTCTCTCGCCACCAGCTCCTCACTACCAGGTTGTCGTCTGAGCGATACACGACGGTGACCACGGCGTAAGCTGACACTGCCAGCAGTATGATGACACACACGTTTACTAGCGCACGGAGAGATATGATGCGCCAGCTGAAATAACGAGTACATATTAAATATAAGCTGTGTATATTAAATACATGTACGGTATTATGTAATGATTAACTGAGTAAGGAAAGAAATCTCCTGCTCAGAAGTTAAATTTACTGTAAAATGATTGCAGCCTAATTGTAACTCTTCGTGTTCCATTAAAACCAAAATTCTGTCGACATTATTTGAAACATTACATTACTGACTTTACTGTAGAGTATTACATTATTATTTTTTTTTGGCCAAGCTTACTTCCTTAAATCTTTTTTCTTTTCGGCTTCTTCCAGTAACGCCTCTTTGAATCCTAAAATGACCGAAGCAATACGGTTGTGTGCGGTCTCCGTGTTGCCTATCATAAAGTCCCACCCTGTGAAGAGTTTCCATGAGAAAATACATTCGTCTTCTTTTTCAGATAATTTTGACATTCTTGAGTTTTCTGCCATCCTGTGAATCATTGATGATAACATCCAGTCATTGTAAATGAAAATTGTTCCGGTTAAAATCTCTTATAGCTTTGATTAGATTTAGAGCGGCAGTTGCAGTCCCGATAAACCTCATACAGGTTTATCCGGACCGAAACTGCCACTTTTTGCACTGCAATTATGCATCCATCCTCATAATATTATACTTTAATCTGGATTAATTAATTCTGATTCTGAATGAATCTGATTAATTTAAAAGGACTGAATAAATACATTTTAGAAAGGATGCTCATGCAAACTTGATTCTCCTGCATGCCCGTTAAGTATGATCCAAAACAGGCGTACATAGCACATGTCTCATAAAATCAAAAATAACTAACTTTCTCAGTATGGCCACAAAGCTATAAATATAAACGGCGAGCCCCGTCAGGAAGTATGCGAGCGGCATGCGATACTGAGCTCGCTCGACGTTGCTATAGTAACCGTAGAAGATGGGCGAAAACTTGAGGACACCCTCGAATTCCCATAGAGTCAGAAGATTCGTGGCGTTCTGCTTCTCTTCCTCCATAATGGTTTTCCTTTCGCCGTCTTGCTGTGGATTCGCTGTTAGATACTGAAAAATTATTTTGATGATTAACGTAATACGAGTTTTAGGAAACAAATGAACCTTTTATATATTCTGGTGTGATTTCCATACCTCTGGTACAATAACAAAGACTAGCAAAACGAATCCAATGACGAGGTTCACCCAGAACAGCCAGCGAAGGAACGTGAAGTAGGAAGCCACCACGGAACCGAAGTGAGACTCAATCTCCTTGATGCGCAGCTCCCATGGAATCAGCAGGTTCGAAGTATTCGCTGCCTCGCGTTTCATTTGTTGCCAGTACTAGAGCAAAAAAATATATTTTTTGTGCGTTTAAATTAAGAAAGTATCCATTAATTCATCTGTTGGTAATTAATCAAAAATCTGGGAGCGCAGAATAGATTTAGATGAGGTCCTGTTGTATTCTCTTATTTGAGTGCATGAGTGAAGAGTCAGGAAGATAATTATTATTTTATTTCGTCCTAACCTTATCCGGCACTGTTATTTTGACTAAGATGAATGATCTACAAAATAATATAAACTCGGTAGTTTACGTACCGAATTCAGCAAGATATTGAATCTGGCGTAGATGTCTCTTGTACTCTTCGACTGAGCCAGCCTTTCTTGAAGTTGGCCTTCGTGGCGCTTGATGTACGCTTTAGCCTATGGAAAATAATGATGGATGTGTATATGAATTTGTATAATTTTACCAGTATGTTAATTGGAAAAAAATATACAAATTCATATACATAAAAAGACTGCTTGTGGGTGTGTTTGTACGCGTTTGCCTCAAGAACGAGTAGTCTGATTTGAAAAAATATTTCAATTATTGATGAAGGCTAAGGCTAATTTTATACTGGAAACGCAAAGTTGGTCTCGGGCTGCGAGTAGAGCCGTATGTAGACAAAATTTTAATGAACACGGAAATATTTCTGTATATAGGAAGGGAGTTTATTGACTAACCTGATGTACGATCTTGAGTTTCCTCCTCATCCCGAGGGGTTGCTGCTTCACAGAGCCCAAGACTTCCTTGTGCAAGTGAATGTTCTCGAAGATTTGTTCCTGCGTCACCACCGCCAACTGACCGTCCTCCATTGATATGGCAGTGCTGAATATTGTATTGAAGTTAGAAAACTTGGAATAACACAAAGTTCGTGTTTAGGGTTCCATAAGGTAAAACGAGACTCTTTTAAGATTGATGAAAAGCAAATCCCTCTGTGTCTGCCTCAAAACTGCAACCTTGACCTGATGGAGTTCTAACGCAATGAATAGGTTACTCCGCCTGCAGAGTTTTGCAATTTCTCCATCTAGCTAGCTACTCTAGCCAGCTAGTCACTTACATTGGACACCGGCCACCAATTAGCAGTTACCCAGAATACTTATATGATCAAATCATGTCAATCTAGAAAGTCACAGCAGCACCTAACTGCCTGACAGAGATTTTAGAATAATGTATTTTATAGTTTTACGCGTACTGTCCTACCAACCTATCTCGTCTACGTGCTATATTTCGCGTTACCGGTTCCGCGCATACGCAGGCTAGAAGTTAACCTCTAGATAATTGAGAAAGGCCATTGATGATGAAATACTTACTCCCCAGAACTGGTGGTGAAGACGGAAGACCGCCGCCGAGGTCTAGTTTCGTCAGCAAGGAATGGAGAAGAAGGGCGTCTCGCTCTGCCCTTCCGTGATCTTCTCACGCTAGCTCTGCGCTGACGCAGCACTGCGCTAAGGCTCGCTGAGTAGTCCTCGTCTTCCGAACCATCTGAGGAAAGTTAATGTACCTATTCATTATTAAAACATCCTACTAATATTATAAATGCGAAAGTTTTTAATGCTGTACTCAATACTTTATTGCATTCCATAATGTAGTTTACAACAGCTGGCATTGTTAGAAGGTATAGCGGACCACTTTGTGGACTCTGTCGGGCACAGCAGTGTTTGCATGTTTGTTAGTCTTTCATGCAAAATCTACTGGGCGGATTCTGATGAAACTTAGCAATAATATAGCTTATATATCAGAATAATATTCAAATACTTTTGTTTACAGTAAAAAAAGTATGTAGTTCTCTCGGGAAGCAGGTGAAATCGCTAGCGAAAGCAGCAGTTAATGAAGTTGATCTCCCTCGTGTCGTGACGGATTGCTAGACCGTAACCACTAGCTTCGGAATTTGTAAGATTATCTAAAATAGAAATAATTTATCCAAAACTCAATCCATAAATATATGTACAGGACTGGAGGGACTGTTTTGTAGTTCTATTAAAAATAACGCACAAAGGTTGCAGTTTCGCGGACATTCTCTTACTGTTTACTAGAGCGAACAAGCCAGAAGAACGGTCGGTCTGTGGATGGCTGACCATCTTGTCATTACAAGTTCATCTATGTTTCGAAACACATGACAAATTGGCGAGTCCCGGCTATCATTTGAATACTTTTGGCAGACGTTACGGGTAGTTAGAAGCCAAAGTCTGACAACCAGTCCTACCAAGGGTTACCGGGTTGTGGAGGTCAGGTAGGCAGTCGCTGCATGTAAAACACTGGTTCTCAGCTGC
>JAKRBP010000170.1:212426-222533 GCA_022398575.1 Heliothis subflexa | reverse complement strand
CGGTTAATTTTTTCTGTCCACCGTACTCGCTGATAGAGACATAATGAGTGCGGTTCCCACCTGCCGTCATGCGGAACCCTAAAATGGGATAGTTCGGATATTGTTGTTAAAAACGGAGGAAATTTATTTTTAATTGTGTTCCACGCCTCGTTTCATTAGCATTTCCGTTGGCTCGTGCTTGTAATTGTGAACTAATGAACTTTTGTAGTTTTTTTTTGTTTTTTTGTTAGTACTGAGCATCTGCTGTGATGACTATGTTAATTATTAGCCTGTGACGTACGAATGAATATGTTTTTTTTTGTTTTGTAAAGTGATGGACTAATTTAAACTTTTGGTCGTTTTTGTGGTAATACAAACCTACATTTGGTGTATTACTAGATATGTTTCATGTAAATTCAGTTTTTTTACAGATTTAATATTACTTCTCCTAAATTTTTAACATTTAAACATATCAATTTTTCAAAAGACACAAAAATTCAAATGCAGGTTTATTTATTTCACACACAATTCATCGTAAAAAAAAACATAAAAATTCACACAAAAAATAGTCACGTACATTCAAATAATATTCAGATCAGCTATTGCAAAAATAAAAGCCAGTAAGGAACGCGTATCACTGATACACAAAAAGGAACAGAGTACAAAGTATCTACGCAAACTTTATTCTTTTGTTTTGCTCAACTTTCTGCTCTTGTACAATGGCTAACATTTGAGTTATTCCCGAACACAACTTAAAATTTTTTCTTTGCCAAACGCAGATGTGACTTGGTTTCGTTTAAGTTTTATTTTAAAAGGGTATTTAAACAAATGCAAATAATACTGAGATTTATTTTAAGGAGAAGACAATTGTTTTGACTTGATGTCAAAAATTGGAAGGATAAGGAATCGATACAATTATATGTTTTTTCAACAGCAAAAACTTTGCGTTTTTTTTAGAAAGCATGATTAAAAAAATCTAATAACTACATTCTTTAACTCCAATTTCTTGTCAATACAATAAAATAAACCACACTTGTATTGATACACTGCTACAAATAGAATTACAATTTCAAACAACAGTTTGTCATGCAATCCTGAAGTGAACATTCACCAAAATGTTTCCTCGCTAACATCTCTGGAAACCCACATCTGAATCTACCCAAAATCACCTAAACCTCGGAACAGGTATTTAGGAACGATTGATTGAACAACACTAGTACCGACCAAGTCTTTGTAGCTCAACTGTCGCAATCAACGTTGCTGTTTGAAAATTCCTAAAACAAAGAACTTTGAGGTGATCTGAAAATGGATATTCCAAAGAAATTTCCATTCACAAATTCCAGTATCGGTGAATGAAAATCATTTGTTTTTCTGTCAGGCTTTATAAGTATGTGATATTCATGTAATATGCAACGCGATTTTATGCAGAAATTATGATAGAATTTTACTAGACATCTATTTAGATAACAATACTCTTCATGTTTACAGTTAATTTAAACATTGCATGAAAATTTTAGTAAAAAAACGTTTGCGTCATGTTGTCATGTGCTATCGATTTTACCAATATTATCTTGTAGTCTTTCTTTGGGTTCTATTTTCGCCTGTGGTTTTTTGATGTTTTTTAACAGATAAAATACATGTTGCCAGATATTAATTTCGCTAATCATCATACATCGCAAACGAAAGACTTAGCTTGCAGTCTTTGGTAAAATCAATAGCGGAAAATTAACAAAAGTCCTTTTCGCTATCACTAAACGGATAAGCTGATATTACCAATATTAAATAAAACTGACCCAGGTGACTTTGCTGGCGATAGAGAAGAGGCCTGTGCCCAGCACTGAGGTAAATAAAAAAAGGCTGATGATGATGATGATGACCTAAGTAAGAAAGGAAAGAGCTAAGAAATTATTTATAATCTAAGCAGCTTGGCAAACTCTCGCGATGCACCATATCAAAATGACACAGCCCCCAAGTTACATAAGTCGTTTACTTAGGCAGCAACTATGTTTACCTCATAAGCAAGGAGGGTTAACGATACACTCCTAGGATCTTCAAAAGCACAATGTCTAGTAACTTTAGCAGTAATCTTAATAAGCTTACTGGAAGGGTCAAATATCAAACGAGAACTACCTTCTGGCTAATTGCTAACCTCAATTGCGAAGGCACATTCAAACTATGACCCCAAATTGTTAATATGTATCATTGACGCTTTCGTCTGTAGTTCGTGGAATTTGTTTAAGGAACTTAAAAACGTTACTTTTTACGGGGTCTAATTTAGAAGTAGTTTTATGGATTTGGAGATATGCGAAGTCATGAGCCACATTCATGACATGAGCTTCTGATATTCCTATAGAGAATCGGTTGTGGTCGAATCATTTTTAAAAGGTTTAATTGCTTAGGTTAAGTAACTCAAAGAAATTCATGGGATACAAACACACGCACTGTACTGAAAGTTCAATTCAGCATTAATGATGATTTACAATGTTATCTCATGTTTACATATTTTTATTTCAATCATCAATTCTATTTCCAAAACTCCCTTTATCGATATCAATTCTAATTTCTAAACCAACACAGCAATCTTCCCCAGTAGCATACTTACCAAAACAGATTTATTGACCTCTATCATATTTATGTATATCTATAGCTAATACATGAGGGATTTCGCCATGCCTATCCTAACTCAGCGTAACCTCAATGATATTTCTAAGTGAGCCCGTCTCCCAGGGGTACCATTCATTGATATTAGCAGTCGAAACTCACTATATCATAACTGTACTATGTTATACAAGTTCGACTTGATATTTGTTGTGTGGAAAGTTTCTATGGAAAGAAATGTATGGTGTATTTTGTATTTACTTACAAAGATTTTTGCTAGTTGTACTGAGATATTTTGCTTCAGTTGCTTCGATGAAAATAATCTCTTGTCATAGGAGATTTTTCGTAAAATCAACAGGTCCAATTTCTATGAAATTGTTTCAACCAAAATCAACATTATCTTTGAAATATGATGAAATAATGTCCATAAAACCTAATGTATGTAAGGCAAATCAAAGAAGGCTTAGACCCTCTGGTAACCTTTTGCGGTACAAACCTTTACCCATTTGTGATCGGGTGTATCAAAAATGTCACGGGAATAAAACCACAGACACAACGTTTATAATATTAAAACCTTTTTACGGAGAATATGGCGCACCTTCTGCGATTATTACAATCCTGCATTTGACTTTCAGCAGAAATGATTTAGTAAAAGCTAAATGTAAGACACAAACACTTATTTTTGCCGTCATACCTAGAAACGATTTCTAAAATATTGTAGAGATTGTTCAAGCAAAATTTCCGTCCTAACCTCTGTTCAGCTACGGAGCAGGTACATAAACTTTATAGAGGTACAGCAAAATACAAAGTGATTAATGGTGTCGTATATCAATTACCAATGTCAGGTGCAACTTGGTTTTTGTCGGGAAGTTTTCAGAGGGGCCCTTAATGGTGCTTGTGAATGTAAGGGAACTATTGCATGTTTTATCTAAGAATGTGCACGAAGATAGATCGGTAGGAAAATAATGCACCATTGTTGTGAAAGTAAATACTTGTATTAATGTAGCCGGAGATATAAATGAAGCAGAGAATTCCGAATAAAAGATAAATGAAATAAAAGACACGGACGAAATGAATTTTGTAATAGAAGATACGTATGAAACAAAATCTGAATTGAATGAGCAAGATTAATTTTGAAATGTGGGCCATTTTTTACGTAATATGGGACCCGAGTGGTAAATGTGAAAGATTTTATCGAAGTTAATTTGATTGTTTAATTAAATGGCCTTGAAGATAGGACAATGAAATTCTCGTGATATTTTTAGAGACCTTGTGAATATATAGACAATTTACTGGGTTTGTAAAAGCGGGAACGTAATGTCATACTACAAATAATATTGTTAAACTGCCAAGCATTACTTCAAATACTAAACAAACTTAAAATTGTCTAAAAGCAAAGCCTAAAGTACGAGTGAGTTAAGTTAAGCCGAGTGTAAAACCGCTTACATAACCTCAGCTACCATCTAAAAGTTCGATAAACTAAATTAGCGCACTCTTGGGGTTCACTTGTCTCCAAAAGTCGGTGAAAAAACCCCCTCCTATTCTAACATTTGAAAAGGTTTGGTGCACTTATCAAAAATTTAGTTCAAATAGGAATTTTGAAATTTGAAAACACCTGTAAATTTTCGCTGACTATTGAGTGGGCTATTGAACTCATGATTGTGGTCGTATTTCACTCAAATCAATTAAAGAATATTTTTGAAAATATGTGGTGTCTAGTTTATTTTCTTGAAGCTTATCTCCAGCATGACGTGAGATAGTTGGTCGATACCTAAGAATCTTATATTATCATTGAAGGATTCACATGCATATTTTTCGACAAGGGAATCCGAAATATATTTTTTGGTCGCTACCAACCAACAAGTGACATTGTACAAAACTGTGCCCAATATATCATTCCGCTTTGGATGCCTCCAAAAAGCAAAATAAACGTCCTCCACGTAGAATGATAGTTCGCATGTTTTCCGTTTTAAAAACTGCGTGAGAGTAATTGAATTGCTACGCCCGGCTATGAATGCGAAACTAGAACTCCTGTTATTTTCCAACACATTTGCAAATAGGTTCAACTGAAAATGAAAATGTAAGTAAGACGTTATGGAAATATATCTAAATTAACTAAATTGGTAACTAAACACCCCGCTAAGAATAATAATGGGCCAGTTTACCGCAAAGTGCTTTGCTATGTCACCATTCATCATCCGACCTAACAACTACATTAATATTAAGACGGATCGCGTTTTGTTTGCTCCCTCGCACATAGCCCCGTCCTTTTCTGTTATTATCAGTTTGACAGCTACTTGAAGATGAGATATCGCTACATTTTAATGGGCTGTATTTTTTGGAAGATTATTAATAGAGAATAAAAGCATTTTTTTTTTCAATCTTTGTCTAATCTCAATGAGATATGTGGGGATGGAGGCAAAGAATGTGAATTAATGGCTACTCTTAATTTGAAAGATTAATCTTTCCGTATTGCATTTTTTACTATTACCATATTACCACGTTTATCCTCAACAGCGAAAAGATAAATCAAAGCAAAACATGTGTTGGTCCTAATATGCGCCCTTGTTAAAACAAGCTCGATCAAAGCTCTCACGATGACCTACTTAAAAAAAAACAATATCGCACTCCGCATGGAACGTACAGGAGAATCGTTCTGAACATTTGTTCAAACAACTGCGGAGCCAATTACACTGTGACAAGAACTTGCTGATCACGTTACTTTATCAAAAGCATATGTATGAATTTACACACGACTCGCGAGCTAGCTACACAGACAATTCCCTGTTTAACTTAAACCAATTTCCACTCATTAACTCGACGTACCTTGTTCGACATACTACCCAGTACGTATCAAAAGTATTGCCTTGTTAATTTTCTCTCCAAATAATTCTACAGTCGGAACTAAGAACTTCTCCCATTATGGAACTCTCGAAGTGTTTACGTCACACATTATGAATCCTTATATTACTTGAAAATTATTTTGTCGCTGAAATAAACGAATCTTGAATAAAGTTGGTTGTATAACGAGTGGCGTTGTATGGAGTGCTCGCATTAGTATTCGAGCCCCGGGTCGAATGTGGCGCGGATTGTTATCGCTTGCTGTGCTCCGTTTTGGTACTTCGAATAGCACCTAATAGATGGTGTGTGCTGATTGGATCGCGTTTGCCGGTGGTGCGAATTGGTGATTGTCTGATAGCTCTACATGGGGCGTTTGAACAACACCGGCCAGAAAGAGTGAATAGGTGTTGCCTACCAGATTTTAGATTCATTAACAAATGAATTTGTTTTCAAGTTTCATCAAGTTTGGGTAAAATATTAAATGACTATTAAGTTAAAATTAATTGTTATGAAGACTTTTAAATTGTTCCTACATTTATTTAACAACACAATCAATCTTATCGTAACTTTCATTGAAACAAATCCCGCGATCAATTTCTATTAAAGTCCAATGGAGGCGTACACAAAAGTTGTAAGCGGAAAACACATTGTTTCCCCTCCCTCGTTAGCAAACTCCACGGCACTTTTTTGACGTCTGCTCTAGGGCGTCTCTGGCGGTTCGAGTGTTTGCCCACGCAACTCCACATCTGCGATTCCAAAACAACATCCCTCATTCTTATTACCAAGAAAATAAGATCGAAATCTATATAAAATTCCACCATCTCAAGTTCGACACAAAATTTGACAACGCAAGGTTATATTTGCAGATAGGTTACGAGTATTTGCTTTTAAATTGTTAGCGGTAAAGCTCAGAATCGGTTGGTTTTTGTTTTCAAGTCGTTGCCCTACTGATTTGTGTGTTACATTTTGTTCGTGCGTTCTGTCTTGCCTAACTCTTGAAACGAGTATCTGAAACCTTCTTGAGTTTAGGGTTCTTTTCAAATATTTTTTTTTGAGTTCATTGTAACGAAACTCAATATATTGAACAGCTTTTTAATAAAAATGAGAATGGTATAGCTCGCTTTGATACCCCTAACAATCCCCAAATAAATTGTGCAGAATGTGTTATGTCCGAAGTGTTTAATTTTAATGGCTGTGTGAATGTAAGCAATTTAAGGATTCCCATTTAAGATTGTGACGTCACTCCGGAAAGAACAATGTAACGTTTCACGCAGACGTTATTACCAGGATCCTTTGGCACGACGCACAAACCATATCAAAAGTAACGGAAATGAATGAGATCAAACTGGTGCCAAATTTACAAAGGGCAAATATGATTCACTTGATTTGGGAATCTGTCCAAAAATGATTTCATCTCAAGTTTCAATATCCTTTAAGTGCCTGTTTGAGCTAACTCACACGATTTTGGTTACTTTGATTTGTTTCATTAAATAAATAAATGGCTCGATATTAACACATTTCTCATGTATATGTATATGTATGAAATCTGTATGTATGTCTCCAATAGTTACTCCCAAAATTACACCTCCCTCATGGAAATTCCCCCAATTCTCTCCCTCTGAGATCAATAACACATCGAAATCAAAATTATAATCTGAAACAGCGGTAACCTGTCCCCCCGCTGAATCCCGTATCACATGTCATACAAGATTCCAATCTCACCCTTTTCCAAAAAACCAAAGAGTCCCGTTTTATAATATTTCATTGAACACAATGAGCCTCGGAGGGTTTAAAACTGAGGGCGTTGTAACACCTGCTTATATCCGGATCGCCCCTGGGGCAGCCCCTTATTTTTGCAATAAATTAGAAACCACATCAGCCATACACATTCGTACCTGTCTAGCTAAGACCTTTCCAATTATTGGGGTCTGCTTTCAATAACAATTTGTAGTTGACCAAACCACCAGTATTATTTATTTCTGCTTTCACAGCTTTATTGTCATCGTAAATATTGTTCACTTTTTTTATTTGGAAAGTCTTTTGCAGGTTATCAATTTCAATGAAATAAATTACAACGTTGTCAGACATAGATTTTGTTTCATATGTAATGAAGCTGTCTGGTCGAGTAGTGTTGGTTTTTGTTTGAATTATTTAGCTGTCATGAAAAGCTGATGCAACAACTGTATTTGTATATTTTGTTTCATTTGATGGTAGTGCCTCTACATTTTCGAATGTTTTTGAACAGGTCATAAATTCTCGATAACTTTGAGAATTTTCGTCAAGCTTGATCATAGATTTTAAACCGAATAACAGTAAAGACGTGCATCAAACAGCTCATGTAAAAAATCGCGGGGCAAGGTAAACAAAACACCCACAGTGGGAGGGGTAATACTGATGATTTCCCATAGTAAAAAAAAGAAAAGAAAGGTAAACAAAACCAATAATGAGCACCAAATTATCAAAACGCATAACAACCAATTGAATCGATAACGTCAACAAACCTAAAATCGCAATCGTAACGCACTCGTGTCGCCAAGCTAAATATCCCAAATTGTCAGTGGAAAGTGCCGTGACAAATTGATTGGTTCAATCGCGTTCGCTACTGACTAACGGACGGAACCCAGTGATAATTAAACGAGAAACCTGTATCGGACGTGTCCCAACTCACACTAGATTGCTATAAACACGAGAATTGACCGTCTGTGAAATTGTATTTGACTTTTCCTTAAGACTAAGGAAAGTAGTGCAAAATAGGTAAATTGAAAATGTAGCTGTAGCTGTTTCTATTTGGTTGTAAAGTTCCATTTTTATTTCTCAAGGTTTATCGTAACGTTCTTCTGGTATGAGGGTAGAGTCTGTAATGTCTTAAAATTCTTTTATGTACCAAAGTTTTGTAATATTTAAACTTAGACCTTCTGGTTAAAGCACCTTAGACAGAAATATACTTTTTTCGTAAAACTTATTCTTTTTTATAATTCTCATTAGTATAACTGTATTTTTGCCAAAATGAGGTTTTTGGAAGTAAGATCCCGTGAAAGCCCATTTGAATAATAAATGTATTGAGTTTGTCTTTTCATTTCAAGATTTTGAGCCAAAGTATACTGAAGATTTCGTACAACAAGGTTAGGTAGGGAAGCTTATTAGCAGTACTTATGTATTCCTATCACAGGAATGCGTATATCAACTTGTTACAAAAAATGTATAGATATTTGCTCTTTATTGTATCTACCAATTTTTGGTTCAATCAATTTGAAATCTGGAATGCCTTTTTCTACTTTGTTTCATATTTTTCCTTGTACACGTGTTTAGTTACGGGACTGCGGATATTTTTCCATTTCTCCCCCTTTTTTTATCCCCGAGACTGCAGAGTGTTGTCATGATACGCCTTTCATGTCCGCACCAACGATCTATATACATCATAATAATTGTAGTACATTTTCCTCTATTATAAGTACGGTACATTCCTGGACCTTCACCTTAAACAATTTTGCTAACATCATCAAAGGCAGGTCCGCTTTCTGAATAAATAATGAAAACATAATTATTTCCTTCAACTTAATTTGAAAATATTTCAATGCCATCTTCATAACATGGATTACAATACAAATGCCTTGTTTCCTTGATCCCGGTCATCAATATCAGGAGCGGTATCTTTTTGTGTCTTTTTAAATTCCTAATTATTTGATTTATCGTTACTCATTTGTTTTTAGAAGAAGTTTTATTTTTCTTTATTTTTGACAGCTAAGCTTGACGACTAAGGTGTCTAATTTACATTTGGTTACTGAAATAGATGGAACTCGTCAGTCGCTCACCGCGCTCCTATTTCATTACAGTTAACTAAGAGAAATGAATTACTGCGACATTCGTGGGCGTTGGATTGGCAAATTAAAGCCAAAGTGTTAATCCCATATGTGGCTTTAAACATCTAACCGTGTTCGTGGAACCTGTTCAGACTAAATTGCTTTTTCACTTGTGTAGTACACTTTGACATGGTTGGTATACTCAAACAATATTGACATTCATAATGCCTTTACATACATTGTACTCTTGTCAGGGATGGCGAACCAATGGCAGCTATAATTTAGGCACGTCATTAATAGCACGTATATAATAGTCACAAAAACAAAAATAATTCTAATAAATTATTTAGAGATAGTGTGTATTATTTTTCGCAATTTCATCTGTGTGGTACGGGAGCTACATCTCGTATCGGGATAAAATAGAGACTTTTGAGATACCTAATTTAGTATTCTAATGTTGAAACTTTTAATGTTAATCATTTGGTATAAGACACCCGTGCATTTGTTTTAAGAATTAGGCACGTAAGACACTAAAGGACCATCCCTGCTCTAAATACAATGGGGCAGAAATTCTAATCAATGCGTTAGAGGCACAAGCAACCCTACCCCAGAAGGGACATTGCCAAGATAAAAAACAGAGGATTAAGTTATCGTCCCGCAGCAGCCTGAGGCGGCCGTATACCAATACAGTTTGATGACGGCCCTACGAGTTATTTGCAAGGAGATTCTCGCTGATGTAGGACTTTGGTACACTTGTGTGCTTATAGATTATGTAGACTTTTGATATGAGATGCCTTGAGATATAATTGTTGCAATTTTATTTTTATGTCATGTAATGATTTTTAGAGAAGGAAGGATTAACGCTCAATCCTTCTCTATGTGAGAGGAG
>JAKRBP010000170.1:104968-116844 GCA_022398575.1 Heliothis subflexa | reverse complement strand
GAACAATCAATATGAACTCTGATTACCTCTCGATGTTTGGCAGCTATTTGACCGTCGATTGGTGGATTGGAATTTCTACTAGAGGCTACTACGATACATTGATGCCAAAAGGAAGGGAATTCACCTGGCGTGTTATCGATTGCTCAATGAAATCTGAGACATTCCTTCTTTAACGTTTGAAGATTTAGTTTAATGAGGTTGAGACAAGTTGTTATTTTTGAATATGTTGGCTTATCTAACAGTTGACCTCAATTAATATAATACTAAACACGTTGTAATATAAACCAATGCTGTTTCGTTCCGGTAGAAGAATGTTATCAAGCTATCTCCATAATCCTCTAATCTATTGGCTCACCGCTTGCAAGACGCACAAAAGATATGAATGCTGTAACAAAAGCGACAATTTGTAAGTGATTGCATGAACAAAGCACCTTCGGCAACGTGGAAAAGAGATATTAAACTTTTTAGTAAAGATTTATGACCGAACGTGGAAGGTAAATATTAATAAAGGAAGTCTTAAATTTTCACATAAAATCCGTCTGAAAGAAAAACGTGTACCGTCAAGTTTCGCCTTTTTGTCTACGGCGTCATTAAATAATCGTTGCATAATATTAAACAATTGTGCACAACAATTCCATATAAACAAAAATTACGACATCCTATAAAAGTTACATAAAAAAATATTCACAATACACGTGGGATAAAACGTGTGTAAACGAAACTTTCACGCGACACTCTCGTTAGACTTTCGCCGGTAATTAAACCTGGCAGTAGAACAATAGCAAGTATAAGAAGCAGATCTCTAACGTACAGCCGATGTTGCTATTAATTGTCTATCGAATCGCCCACGCTTTCTAACACCGTACCATGTAAGTAAACTCACAACATTTTCACTGTAAGAAGCTAAAACCCGTGTAAGACCGACACGAACAAATGAGATTGATGAAGCAAATGAGACTGCTCACGATGGTATAACACAGGTGATGCTAAAAAATCAAGTGAATGAATAACGTGCACGTATGTAACAATGGAAATGTTTTTTGCTCAAGGTTCGTCGGTAGAAAGTGTTTGAACGGCTAAAGATTAAACTTTATGGCATCTCGTTTGATAACAATGGCCAATTTAGACAGTGATTTGAGTTTTTCATTGATTTTTATTGTACTCCTGTGCCATATTTAACACGAGGTATTTTGGCCACTGAATCTCATCTGGGAGCCATACATTCTTCAAGTAATATTGTATGATTAAATACCCATTAATAATGAGCCTATACAATTTTATCAACTCCGATACTGACAAAGAATCTATTATCTAATCAACACTACAGTACGCATGATTAAAACCAGCTTGAATGTCCATTAATTTGTACTCAGTTCCCACAGTTGATAAACAGTCATTTCCATATCTCTGGTCCCATGTCAGATATTAGAACAAGGGAGTCAATGAAGTCGTAATAATGAATACTGATCGTAAATCATAGTGTACAAGCGTTCAAAGATTACTTGACATTCGAACAGATAGCCCAAGCCTTGTGTTTGCTATCTTCTAACAGTTGCAAAAATAAGATATTTTGCAACATAATTTCTCACCGCTGAATTATGTTTTTATCGTATAATCGGTAATGAATCGTATCGGTTATTTCATGCGCTACTAATAATGATAGAGGTGGCTTACGCAAATCGAACGTATACTAGTAGTTTATGGGTCATAGTCTTCAATTTCATTGCAGTGTTCAATTTAATTTGAAATTGTTTACCACTTACATGATACTGTACTCCTGGTCTTGCTCAATACTATTTCACATGGCTTATTATGCGCGTGGGCAACAACCCATCAGTTAAACACTTAAAATTCGCGATTTACTATTTGATCCACGTTTTACTTACTGTCTTATCTCTGTTTATCATAATTAGGCTCTATGTTGACGTACGCTTGAATATTAATTCATATCAAAATAGCAGTCATAAATAAAATTATAGCGATACAATATTAAAGATACATAAAACCCGACTTCATGATTCGAAACATTGCCAAATAGTACCGACGAAATAGTCATAAAATTAATATAATGGTACTTAATTTCCCTGTGCATAAACTGCCGTCAATAAATCATTGATTAAATATTAGTTTTATACTTTCTCACGTGTGGCTTCCTTCGATTGACGAAAGTCTAATTGACTGCTTCCATGCTTTTAATTTCGTTTTCACTTATATATTTACCATGTGTCCCAACTATGTGTGTTTCACAGGTGTTATTGACAAAATTCTAATTTTTCGTTACTCTGTCTACCTACAGTTTGTTCATTACATCATTGTCAGAGTCACACTGTCTTTCACAAAGGCAGTCTTCTATTAAACCAATTAACGTTATAGCCCTTATATGCTTATTTGTAGCACAATAATAGATTAAAGGAAATTGAGCACCTAAATACCGATCTATAGATTCCAAATCATTAACAGTTCCCGCTTTTCATGATCATTGATAAACTTCAACTGAATCTAATCAAAAAGTCGGATTTATTGAATTTAGCGGCTAGATATACAAATGAAGAAGGAAATAGATAAAGGGTCGATAATCGTTCCAAACTTGTGATAGCGATAATATGCTACGATCGTGTCAATTAAGATAATAAACGTGACAAAATTATGGCCACATTATATCAAAGCTGTCCATAAATGCCTGTAGTTATACATGGGACTTCTAGGCGCTGTAAGAGTATGGGAATTAAAATCCTATACTTTGAATAGAAGACGATCATTAAAAAAGAAAACTAGATATGGCATAAAAAGAAACAAACAAACCTTCCGTTGAACGCTATCTCATCTCTAAAATAAGAAATGGCAGAAAAAGTCTGCTACCTCGAGTCACTGAGCCGATTTCCTCATTAGTTATCTACTAATTGAACTCATAGTTAGTAGCTTTTTATACTTTCTTCGTTGGCAACATTGTTATTAAATCTGTACTTGATTAAAGAAAATGTGGAGCGTTCTTCCGCGAAGCATAAAAACAAGGAAGTCCAATAATGTCTTTAAAATTCCTGAAGTTTTTACACCTTAAACTTTTTGTTATTGTGGAAAAAGTGTGTTAATACCTTGAAAGCATTAAAGGTGTTAAAAAGTAGAATTATTCATAATTTTATCTGCTTCATTCTGTGGTAGTTCCTTATTGTGGTCAGCTGAAACGAAATATTTTTTCTCATATTCTGGTTGATGGAGATTTTTCAGATCCTCGGATCCTCCTTCAGATGCTTTGACGTTACTTCATCTACATTTGTTTTTCCCAGCAATAATCACCTTTGTAATTTGTATTTAGTATAATTGTTACTGCATGTCTATGCATGTGTACGTGACGACGTAAGCGTAGACGCCAGAATTGTTTCGAAATGTCCCGAAATACGCACACACACACATCAAACCGCGCCTATTCGCAAGATCTAGAACACGATCCTCCAGGTACACTCAAGCATTATACTAAAAGCGTTTTGTTGTATAGGGAGAAAATTATAATAGAAAAATAAAGCATGCAAATCACTGCTTTCAAAGACGAGGCCCTCCATTTATTATTCTGTTTCTGTTATATCTTTATGCCTACAATAAAACCGTCTTGGGTCTTGTACCGAACAAAATCAAATGTCATATTACTATATCTACTTTCTATTCATGCATACTCTTCAGTACAAGTACTCTTTGTCCGACCGTGGGCACCAACCGGTCTGACCTCTGAAAGCACCTGATTTAATATAATTAAATCTGCTTGTTATGCCTTGCGTATTCGTTTAAGTCACACTTATTTTAAGTTTAATTTTATTGCTATTTTAATTGGGTAGTATGTGTCAGTAATGAGTATGTATCTCGAAGAAAAACCAAAAAATGTTGAACGAACTTGCTTACTTCGTCGTAAAGATACGGAAGCCTCATTTCATCTATGATTATACCTCTTGCGTAAGCTACTGGCAGCAAGTACTAAGTTAGTCATTTTGCGATCTGGCCTTGAAACAAAACATGAGCTTTATACTAGCTTGGTCCATAGACAACAATGGCTGCGCCGGCGCTTAGCCCGGGTCGTTGACCGCTGCACGGGTCGAACCGCGAGTTTTCTTAAACCGATCCGCTTATTAGGCATTCTGTAGAAGCAAGCTGGTTTTGTGAACCCGCTCTATATTAGTTACCTGATTTTTCTTCGGTTCATTCAGGAATGTTGGTTTTTAAGTGCCTTTGTGACCTTTGATTTGAACGCACGTGCTGAATGTTCCTTTGTGGGAGTTAAGTCTCGATCTGTGGTTGACTGAGTTTCAACAATGCCCTTATTTATTCAGCCATATTTTTGCTTTAAAAACCAACAAGAATTTGTTATAACCAAAGGTATAAGAGGATTATAGCCAAGATCATGCTCGAGACGTCGATAAAAAAGAATTAACTTTATTAAGCTATAAAAATAAACACTATCTTGCGATATCGTGAACTCTATACGTCCTCTATAAGCGAAAAAAGAATGCTTATTTATATTTATAGCTATCGCTTGGCCTCAGTCACCCCGCAGGCATAGCAACGTTATCAGTAACCCTGAAATGCCGGCATGGTGCGTGCCTAATCATACTATGCTATACTACAATGTTACTGTGGGCGTAAGAACTTATCTAAACAAAGACATTGAAACACGTCTAAGAAGAGTCAAGTACATTTACAAACACCGTCTGTGTCAATGAACTCCATAATCTTTCGCACGATCCATAGTCTTGTGATGGGATTACAGAGAGTATTAAATTAACCATAGAAATAGTTGAGAAATAAATAAGATAGATAATTCTAATGGTAAAAGAGAACGTGTTAATGAACTTAAAAAAGAAAAACAGCGCAAACATACGGTCTATTGAAATGTCTTCAAAAAATATCCAAGCACAATTACTTACATTACCACACCAAAACGAAGTAAGAATACACAAATAAAACCGAGAAATGTTCTAAAATCAATGTCACAGCGATTCTCCATGCTCCTTGGGTCCCATTGTCCCAAATCCAGATGGAGGGGTCAACGAACTAGCCAGCAGATTCCTTACACCTCGTTGTTGATAATTTATTGCTGCATACTTAGCACATGGGCATGGGCATTACAGTCAACGAAACATGAATATTTATTAGAAGAATTTTACTATAGTATATGCGGGTCCCAGGGGGATTTAGTGGGGATAAGCTGAAGAGTAAATGGAGGGACCGCGGCCTATTCCTCATAAGCTTTGCAAAAGATACGCTTTTTGCCATATTAATGTTTCGGCAAATAAAAGCTTTGGGCGCTCACACATGAAGTTACAACGCTAATCTTCCGTTTGCATCTGAATGGTTATTGTTAGGTTAAACGGCAAGAGAACCGCTAGACCATAACTTTTACAACAAAATAAACTCTAGTAAGTGAACAATATAATGTCATGAGGAACAATGGTCGCGTCTTCAAGCCGGGCAGGTTAAGCGGACTGCGCCCAAACAGGTCTGCCGTCGGATCGAGCAGCGTTGGAAGAGAGCCTACGCTCTGTAAATGAATAAACGTATCAATCAAGGGTTATAAACGATTTATCATCATTGCTGACCAAGGGCATTCTTGATTACAGAGGTTCCCAAAATTTTTAATTAATATTTTTTGTTAACAACTTCAAAAAAAATACAGAGATAAAAACTATTATTCATTGGGTTTTCTCTTTTCTTCTGAAAACAGTACCATTATTTTAGCGTTTTCCTTTTTCCTCAATCTGATCATAAACCATGTACAATACATTTCTTAGATGGTATTGAACTAAAAGCCCTAGTAGCAGGAAACAGATCCGATTAGATAAAATAATATTTTCACCTAGAAGAAAAACATTTCGACGGAAGCATGCTCAAGCCACGCATGCGAATATTTCTTTTACGCAGTGTTATCTCTCGATTCCAGTTTAGAAATGTGCGTAAAGAGATATTAGTAACACGCACACATACGCGCAGAATCAGCAAATTATGCGTTCTCATGACTTGCATGGTATCGTTGTAATGTTTTAATCATTCATTTAAAATTAAATGGAATTAGCTGCGTAAACGCGAGTGAAAAGGGAAAACGTTGGTTGAATAAAACTAACAGGGTAACGATGGGAGAGTGTTTTTGCTATTCTAGTGTCCCTGAGGTTTGCGGTTGGGCTCAGCTGATTTGCTCTTTACAACGAAGGAGAGTGCCTCTCCCACTTTGAGCATCTCTCCCCTATTAGTTTAAGTACCTACTGTAGTGGCCCGCGTTTCCGTAACACGGTCTTTGAAGACTACACCAATTTAGACTAGTTTGCCAGACGTATCAGTTTAATTTGATTGTTAATTGATGTTGTATTTATTTGCGGTGCCGACGTAATCGTTGATAGCGTTTGGTATTTTACTCAAATTATCTGAGAAGACGTTCAAGAATTGGAGGCCTGTCTCGATTTTATCAAATATTGTTTGTAAAACTAAAGGTATCATGGGCAACTTTTAAATTAAAACTGTTCCACAATATCAACCAAAGCGGTGTCCGCGATATATTCATAATTTGACACAAATTTAAATTTTATTTTGACATTACGACCTAGTTTACCCAAAGACGTAACAACGTAATAAACAAATAATCGTTTATCCGACTTATCCGAGCCTTTCATTACGTGTTAAGTGCAATGCAATCGAGAACTGGAAACATATCGATATTTATCTCGATATACAGTTTTCATAAAAACCTATTAAAAATACCGTTATGTAATAACGATATATTACGGAGAGCAATTATTGCGTTCGTTTTTTCTCTCAATAAGGTTAAACATTGCCAGTTCAATGTAATTTGCTCTTTAGTTCGAGTTATCGGTAAGGTGAAATGTTTATCTGAAAGAAATAAGACGTCATAGTATTTTAAATGTTTTTATCAGAGAACTTAATCCTTTTTTGCCAATTTACTTCTGATCTGCATCTACTGGTTAAAACGCTTGTGGAAGATTGATATCACTGTTCTCATAATATGTATTGTATGATGGATGGTTCAATATATCTTAGTAAGATGACATCGATATGAAAAATACGGACTAGATACTCGTTGACGAATGCGTGCATATGCATTGAACTCATTATTTTGCGTTACTTGGCTCTCATTTTACATATGTATGGGTGTCTACGTAAACTTTCCTTCACTTGGCCTGGCCTTGCGCCAGAATAATTGTAAATTGATAAGACAGCGTTCTTTGAAATTGTATTCGCAGCATATCTAAATATTTAACAGGTTAATCGTTTCAATTGCGTTGCGGTTTGAATGAATGATGATAGTAATAACAAGAGTTTGTAGCGCTTGTCACTTGTTTTCTGAAATTATGAATGGAAACATTTTGTCATTCATAAAAGGATAGACCATTGTTAATTGATGCATATTGCATACCTTTTAAATAGCGTAATTCTAAACAATACCTATTATGTTACACTTTCAAACTTTTTTAGCTACTCTAGCTCTTCTTCGTTCAGTTTCTAAAACAATGTCGAAATGTTTTCAAAACTATCCAATATTTTTTTTGGACAATGAATGATGATATTTAGTTTAATAGATGCAGCTACTACAAGTGATTTACAATTGTCTATTTCTGATGTAGTCAAAACATGATTTTCAATTGTTTGACTCGGACATCCTTTGGCCCATCGTAATATGTTACGTAGCACAAAAACGCAGATTCCCGTCGCAATCTCTGACCACTTGCATGGCAACGTTAACAGCTCGGTCAGGTAACACGGGTCGGCCGACTCCCCCGGCGACATTCCTCTCGCGACGAAATCGAGAGTCGACTCGTACGCAATCGTTACTCGACACTCGATATTCGTTAACGAGTGGGATTACCGGAATCTATCGCGTTGGCGACTATGAGCTTGATGTGGGATTCGAGTTAATGGGCGGTGTGGAGGTTTCCTGGTCTCATTCGAAGATTTGTATCGGCTGCATGCTGCATGATTAGGTTGACTTGAAATGAGAGCAAAGCCATATTAACGCAAACGATTAGGCATTAGCAAAAAACCGCATCATCAGCTATATCAATTCCAGCCTTAATCGATTCTTCGGCTATACCTAAGCATATGCGAAATTGTGTCGCGCAATCAATACTTGAAGAGTCGCGAGATGACGCAAGAGCTACGAAAGACGGATTTGATATATTATTTTGCTCAGCATTGATGAATGTGTCAGTTGGTTATCGAGTGCAAGTTGACAACTGTCAGTTGGGAGGACAAGTGCAAGAGAAACGAGGACCAGTCTATTCGCAAACAACTGGTTGTCGCAGTATGAAATAGATTTTCTTTAGGTTCAATGTTTGCTGTAATTTCTACTGCTCGTCTATTTTATAAAATGAGCGAGACTTAACTAAGCCTTATAGATTATTTTGATTCATAAATATTTCTTTAATTCGATTGGCCTTTGTTTTCCTGAAAATTATCCATGCTCCCCAGTCGGGAGCGGCTAAATAGGAAGTATATTATTTTCAATCACGATGACTCATCTTTGTTTCCCCATTGATGAGTGTAAACTTCCGTTACGGGTCGCCATTTTTCGCATTGTATAGCCGCCCCGTTCAAAAGGTCCTTCATGGCTAAAACAATACTCGATATTTAGTCACTCGATCAATACCTATCCGGTTTGGTACCTATATGAGTCAAACAAGCCAACGCATTCAAACACCCAACGTGATTCGGGTGATATAGTATGGGTGTTGAAATCGGGAACTTTTCCGGACACTGACAGAGTTATGGGTCAAGTTTTATGGCCCACATATAACTTCTGTTTGTCGATTTGGGCAACGGTATGGGAGATGTTCCGTTAAGTTCTACGTGACACGTATTTGCATGGCGGTACTTTTTCTTAGAAGGTGTAACTTCAATGCACCGTAGCCACAGTGGGATGGCTTATTAAGCAATTATGTACTCTTGTGGACTAGTGTTACGTGGATGGAGGACGAATAGCGGATTATGCTGGCAGGTGGCTCGTTAAATATTCCCCTTAATATTATTAGTATGGTACGACTCCGCCATCTTATATACATCTGCCAAATTTAGTCAATAAGGCTTATCTGGCACAGCTACTTTTGGTCATTCGACCGAGGCCTATGATCAGCAGTCGACATATACGGCCTGATATGATGCAGTATAGTCATAATTCAATATAAACGACACATAACTCCTATGTTTATCTCCCATTATTCCAAATATTAAGTCTAAACGACTCCTTATTCAGATAACTTGACCTGAAATGCACGTAAATCTTACATATGTTTGTACAACAGGTTGATCAAGTTTTGCACATTTTAGCAACGAAGTGGTTCGCCCCATTTGACATAATCTGATGGATGACTGTTACGAATTCATTACTCCTGTACCACGTCTAAACGTGATGAATGGCTATTTTTCTGGAGTCTCGCCGAATAAATCTTTAAGAGAAGACATTTCTTTAAAAATGTGTTTTTGTATGTTCGTTTCGGTATTTTTTACAGAAGCAACAATGTGTTTTGCTGAAAAAATTCACAGACTCGTTTTTAAGACTTAAGTATCTTTACAAAAAACGCTTTCATTTTCTTTTTAAATCACGATTTTAAGGTGACCTCAATGCTGATAAATGAGAAGTGGAGTATCAGAAACGAAAGTCATGAATCGATGTCGATATTAATAAGGAACTGCATTGCAATTGAACTTAACCAACAGCCGAAAAAAGAAGGGTCGGTTGTATAATTTGTTACAAATTTTCAACATTTCTTATACAATTAACACAATGGCCGTTAATTCTTAAACGTAATTACGTAAATTGAACAACAAGCGCTATGAATGAGGTGTTTAAATTTTGTAACCGCAAACGTAACGAGGTTTAAGTTTTCACACACGACCTGGTATTATTAAACTTTGTTTCCGAGTCTTAGTAAACAGAGGAATGACCTGGTTTTAGATGCTTTTATATGCAGATGAAATGTATACGCTTGTAGGTTTGCCGACGGTTCAGTCATTAGGTGCGGTGTTATCTGTCTCAATTAACGTGAGAGAAATGTGTCGGAAGTAGTTTAGGATTTCGTTTGTAATGTTGCTTTCACGGTTGACGGCTTCGAGAAATAGGTACAGGTGTTTGTCATCGTATTAGAATGGAGGAAAATCTTCCAATATGCTGTCACGATATAAATTAGTGATTAATTATATAATGTCGGATCATTTTACAGTTATTAAAAATATGAATTTATTAGCTGCAGTATAAAAGCCAATACAGTGCAATTTTTATTTTGTTAGCCTTTCTCAACCAACCACAAATAACATCTAGAAGAGTTCATAACGTTTTGGCGGTAGCTTCCGCAAACATTAACAAAAGCGCCATACTCCGATGACCAACTTATCATGATATCTCACGGTGGCGCCACTTGTAAAGACAAAATGCTTTATATCGTACATAAAACTTTAGTTCCAAATTCGACCACATGCCAAGATAAAGATACAATGGTCATACAGTTCCACATAATAGTTCACTAATTTCTTGACATTTCCTAGCAAGTATGTAACACGTTGTAAACACAGTTTGCAGTGATTACTCTCAGGTAACAGTTTATATAACAGAGGTCGATTTTATAACTTTCGTGTCATGTTTTAATACTTTATTTTCACCTGAGCGTGACTGTACTTAGTAGAAACATTGTGGTTGAAAGTTGAACTTTGTATTAATATTGGTACAGTCGCGAAGGTCGTTGTAAAGATTACACAATGAATAAATACTTATCACTTGAATGACTCAATTACTTGTGAGTACTGATTAAATGAGGACGATCATTATATTAAAAGATACTTACAATAGGCCAAGGCCGAAGAAGACATTCTACACATTAATCCCATCCACATGTCAAAACATGTATTCTAAATCTGATATAGGGACAGTCGCTGTGATTAATCGCTGAGATTAAATAGTTTAGAAGAACATGGAATATAAACTAAAGAATAAGTTATATAAGTCATTTTTCTTAGAAGCTTTCTCGTCTCTTACTACCAATGCCTAAGCGCACTTTCTTGTAGACTCTCTTGCTGTTTGATTGTCTATATCTAGAAGTATGAAAACATTTTTCTTTATATTTCAGGATGAGATGGAAATACGAACTATACAAAAGAACCGATCCGTTTTAACCGACTTCAAAAATAGTATAGTCAAAGTCTCTCATTTTTCTGCTTGTCTTTAGATTCTATAATTTATCACACTGACGTCACTTGTTTTAGGTGAAGTAACAAAACAATTTAGATTAAAGTTATTAAAATTTAAATATCGTGCACGTCGTGGATTTTGTGATTATCGTTAATATATATATAGAGATAATGAAACAGTTATGATAAGTTGTCTGGCATTAAATATAAAACTGAATGTTCCAATTTAGTACACAAATAGGCATTTTTGCCACCGCAAAATACTTTTATTATCGCTTAATTACGAAATTTGTTGAAAGGGAATCCCATCAATAGAAGGTTGTCTACCTAATAATCCGCAACACTATACCTAAATATATTAAACACAATAAACCTAAGGGTATTCCTAATCTAATTTAGCTTTCGGCTTTTACATAGTATAATCTATAAGCCACGTGAATTTAATACGCAAACAAGATTTGCACACGTGATAGACTATGTTTTAATATGGCTGCCATGATTGACCTTACAAAGTTTAAGTTTTGTTTGTTTGATGGTAGGGAGATAAACAGATTATGGAGAACTACTAAGATACATTTAGATGATAAACTCGCAGAAGTAACGTTAAGTTACGAAAGTTTATTAGGCTATGTGCTGCCTCGTTGGTCTAGTTGTCGCCGACTGCTGTTCACGAGGTCTCGGCTTCGATTCCCGGGAGGGGCCGAAAT
>JAKRBP010000169.1:262486-276011 GCA_022398575.1 Heliothis subflexa | reverse complement strand
ACTAATTAATTTTTTTTTGTCGTCATGCCTATTAGAGGTTAACTCAACTAAAATGCGTCAAAACTATTGAACGTTAACGTAAACGTTATTACTTCATACACTTTTCGTTTGAAAAATAATGAGCTGGGTCCCAACATAACACAAAGAACTGAATTCGAATCATGAGTAGGTACCTATTGTTACTATTGTTACCGCGTATGGTTAGGAGTTCCAGATATGGATGAGGTTCAATCATGATAAAAAGAGTTCATCAAATTAATTTAAAGTTGATAGAAAACTTGATAGGATCATATTATTTCAAAGTAAAATAGTGGAAATAACTGTCAGGAAAAGAAAACGCTAAAAAGGGAATTTTCCCACAATACAAAGATTATTTAAAGTTATAATTTTATAATGATCTCATCGTCTTGATAAAGCTAATGAGCTATATCATTACCCTCGTATAGACTTCGTCATATTACTTACATACAAGTATATCTAAACTAATAAACTGTCTGGGCAGTTATTTTGTTTACCTTTTGTTAATTTGAACTACAAACAATTATCAAAAAAAATGTCGCATCCACGGCAATTTTACCATCGAAGTTGAATCGGGCCATTCTCAGCTTAATTAATTCAATGACTATAATGAAATTGCTGTCATCGGTATCGTAAACTCTCTGTACCGACAAATCAACAAAACCTAAGCTACACCATGATCGTGTGGCAAAAACATTATATACGAATTACAGAAAAACCCTCATCGCAAAACCTGCATTTAAAGATGTAGGTAATAAAAGCTTGTAAATATAATATGGAGGTGCTATCCATTCACGTAGGTTTACCGTCAAAGCTTTGTAGTTGAAAACTGAAAGACTGAGGGGTCAAATCGTAATAATTGAGTACAAGATACTTACAGCCGCTGCAACATTTGCTCCGTAAGCCGGCGCGTAGTAGCCAGCCGTCGCTGCGAACAGGACTATGAAGGCGATCAGGTACATCAGTGTCTCTATGGACGTGCTGATCAACTCCTGAAACATGAGAGGTTTTATCGTCACTAAAGATTGCCTGATAATTAAAGAAAGCCTTGTACAAAAGAGGGGATTCAATTTTAAGTCTCTGAACAGAATATATATTTTTTTTATTATGGCACAGGTAATTGCATCATCCGGTAAAATGAAAGGAGCAGAGAAAGTTTCGGTACTTAGGTAACCATAAAGTCCTTCAAAGCTTTACTGTTTTAATATTTCCGTATCATTACTTTTTTGTATGTTTTGTCGCAATTGGAAGTTCTTAATTCAATTAAGCACTTACAGATAAAACCCAGTTGATGGGTATTTTGAGGGCGTCCTTGATGCTGAGCAGGTAGACGAAACTCCACATAAGTGTGGTGATGAAGCTCGTGACTGCGACGAACACGAACCACGTGGAGTACCATGGCGACGCCAGTGCCATGCACAGGATACCCAGGACCTGGAAACAAAAGAATTAAACTATTAATTACTGAATAAAAAAGCAAAACGTAAGTATTTGTTCTATCATTGAGCAGTTTAGTATGATGTGTCCCTTTTTGAATCAGTTTTTTTATGTCTTGCATATACCTGCTGAAAATAAAGTTTTCTTTAATATATATTTGAAAGCATATAAAACAGGTATAGAACCTCAGGATTTTTGGTATATTTTATTTAAATATTAAGTGAGACATATTTGCTTACATGTTTTAGGTATTCATATTAGATACGTAATACAGAAAAAGGTATGAAAGAATCCGTTGAGAGTAATGTTAGTGGATAGTAATTAGAATTACTCGTCCGAAACTAGGCGAATTTTTAAAAATATTGTTGTAAAAAATATCTACGCTATGTAAAAGAAAAATATGCTAACATAAGAAAAAAGACGATGACTCAACGTTTACAAACATTCACTTTCTTTTTAAAAGGTTATCGCACTGACAAAAAGTGAAATTGACTACTACTTCCAAAATATCCAATTATAGTGCTTGTATGCTAAATATCAATTACTTTTCTTAACGATAAAATAAAAGTATTTCGAAATTGAACTTACTTTAATATATTTACTAATATGTAAAGTGTAACTAACTTTATTATGTAAAATGCCACAAAGTAATTTAATAATACATATTATGTAAGACCATTAACTAAATAACTATAATTCTAATCGGTATCGCATCCCTCTGAAAATTACTACCTGATGTTTATTTACGTATTTTTTCCTCCTGTGATAGGTACCTAGGTGAGCTATCTAATCTGCCAGTAGTTGTGATAAAAAATTATCTCAGACCATGACGCATCGTGGACCATTTTTTGCAAGGCTGAGTTAAAAATAATGCTGAGCATAACGAGTTGTAATTAAATAAAACATTAAATTGAACACGATAGAGGACTTAGCCATGCCTTAGAATAACAGTAGGTACTAAAACTGCTTGGACAAATAATATAATACAATACATGTGAGCGATTAGACGACTTTGTAGGTGCCAAACAATATACCTGGGTATGACTAACGCAGGCAAAGATTTACATGACATTGTTGTTTAGATAACGTATGTTTTATCGCAGAAAAACGATAACATTCAATATTATCATGCTTTATCTGACATTTTTTTCTGTTTTTCATTTTGCCTTTCAACCAAAATTACAGATCGGTCATTCGCGCAAAATATTTTTTGTAACAATATTTTATATAAGTATATCTCATTTGTAATATGTTTATGTAGAGGTCGCAAAATCGTTTGTTTTAGCTCAATACTAAGTATTATCTTACAACCGTACATTCATCATAAGTATAATTGACCATGCTGACACAATTGCACCCTAAAGGACCTTACGACAAGAATGACACTCTTGCTTTGAATAATTTAATGCACCGAAATACCTTATCCAAATTACCTAATGGATTCAATGAGGGCCTATGTCCTCATATTAGGATTCAATGAGGACATATTCCTCATATTATGTAGGGATTGTATTGAATCTCTTTCATCATAGCTCGCAATTGGTATTTAATTTCTTACATCTCATTTATTTAACTATTTTACTAATATTTAGAACTATTATTTAATTATACTATTTAATTAACGTTTACTAATTGGATTTTTTTAAATCGTTCGACTAGTTACTCATTTAAATTACTTAATTTTAATGAGTGCTTGGGTGTTGCTGCCTCATCGGTGTACACGAGGGTGCTGTAGGTACCTACTTTAAACATCCTAAATGATGTAGGTGCCCATGCCCACTTAATATTCGTTCAAAATTTGGGTGACACGGCCGATGTTTCAATTTAATCCACACTTCACCCTGTATATGCATAATCTGAAAATAACTGGTAACTGGCGTAAAGTATGTAATAGATAAACTAGCGGTAATACTCCAGTACCACTAGGACAACGGTGTCAGGTAAATGTGAACCATTAGCGTCCATCGAAGGCAAGCGCAAGCGCAGGTAAGCGCGCCATCGCCGCCCCGCGCACCGCCGCGCCGCGCGACGGCCTCTACAAACCAAACCGGTTTGATATCGCGCGCGAACACGAACCTTCTGTCGCAATGCCCACTAAACAGGTGTTGTTTGTAGAAATTCCATCCGATAACCGAACGGCAAACACTGCCTTACAATAAATTGCAACCTTCCCACCACGACTTTAAAGTACTTCAAGTGGCAATGTTCATGACCAGAACATAATATTAACAGCGAGAATATCGTACACATCCGCTCCACAAGTCTACGTAAGTCCCTGTCTTTCGAAGGAGATACGATAATGTGTGTCAAATGAGGCACGTGCTCAGTTGCATATAATATGGAGAAAGTGCGTTGCCGGGCGCAGCCGCGGGGCAAAGTTGTCGTGTAGACGTAGATGTATGTGACGCGACCGCTATACCGAGTTCCAAGCTCTATCAATGGGTTCACAGACCATCATCGCTTTTACACGTTGCAGTCTCGCTCCAAATAACAAAACGTGGCCGGATTTCCGATACTACTGTATTCCGTATCTACACCTATTGACGAAAGTGCTACGAATAATAGGACACACCCACAGAACTTAGGTATATGGAAGTAGGGGCAGAAAGTTCAACATTACATAAACAAATGCAAACAAGAACCTAGGCAAAACATTAGTATAGTTACAAACAAAATATGTACAATATTTCTACTTTGAATCTTATCCCTTACCGATATTTAGCTTATCAGCTATTTACCTTTTTCTCAACTAGCTGTCGTTTTCAACATCTCCCGAAGGATTCATTTCCGGGCCAACTGTGATACAGGTTAGTGTGAATCACACTTCTGTTAACTGGGGAAAATGGACCATATTGAATTAGCCGACTCTCGCTAGTCTTCATTATATTAAAATTATTATTGCTAATTTTTCTTCTGTTTTCTGCTTGGCAGGTTCAGCACTTCTTAGTCGGTTAAGCCTTTTCAAATTATGTCTTAAGTCATGTCATTGTGTATAGTTTTACGGTAAATTAAAAACGAATGTTTAGAAATGTTGGCGTGTATTTGTCCCGTTTCCACCCGTTCTCGGTTCCCATGCGAAGGTACAATGCGCAATTGCCCTTGAAGTTAACACCAATTCACAATTGCTAATTTAAGTGTCTCCGTCGATCTGTGGTTAGATACAATATTATTTTTCAATTATAAACGCTTCCAATACTAATACCACAATAATTGTATCACTCAGTTTGTAGAACAATATCCCGGAAAATCGGTACCAAGTCGAGTCGTTATAAGTGTATAAAAAAATAGTGATGAATGCGTTTGTCTGTCAGTGTTCCGTTAGTGGGGTGTTGTATCGGAGTCAGTCCAGCAACGCAACGGTTGCGAAGTGAAAATGCAATCAAGTAACATAACATTGGGGTCAATGGGTGCGTGCCGGCGTGGCCAACTTGCCCAAACATTGTCTAGTCGGTTCATTGACCATACTTCCGCATAGGGTTCAAATTTGAATTCGTGAAATGGAAACTGATTAGTTAACCTTAAGACATAACTTTCACCTCAGCATTTGGCGACATGCATTTATTTAGAAAAATGTTTAATAAACAACTACAATATCGACCACAGTTTTGAGATAAAAAAATTCAAGAAGAAAATTTATTAAAAAACAAAAGAAAGATAGTTTTCAGTGTCTGAATTTATACGCTTTAAATAAAATCCTTCCATTTAATAAAAAATTTCGCATTTCTGCTCCTTAGCAGTTTAGGTATACTTCATTCTATAGACATATTCATTAGAAAACCTGTTGAACAGCATTATTATATAACTGACTATTGTTTTTTAAACACCATGACTTCTTACCTATCACAAGTTTTACATGTAGGTAGGTATCTATGTAATTGAATTTTATATTTATTTTTGAACTAAGTATCGTTATCGTAAGTACAAGCACAATTATTAAATATTTGTCTAATGATGTCGACCTTGACAGATACCTAATATTATAAAATAACAAGATATCTTGCTCACATGCTAAGATCTGCCAATCGTCGCGATTTGAGGTTGCGAGTGAATTTTAATTTGGTACTCGCTCACGCTCAACAAAATGACGCAATCCCCAGATCTAGTCAGACTTCGATTTAAGCAAGCAAAGTGCCTGGCCACCAATTGAGTCGCATAGTTGAATGGTAGCTACGAATGCCATTTAAGCCAACCAGATATACTGTAACAGCCTGCGAGCCTCCGCATTCTTCACTTCCCTGCTCAACTATCCAGTCACCACCTATACAATATCGAAATACTTGAATGTAGTACATGACTGCTTATTTAATTTCATTTATATTTCTGGAATAGCGCAATAGCAAACCCGAACAAAAAAAATTAAGAAAGTTATTTCAATTTCATTGACCTGGATTTCGCAACCGTGACAGAACGTCAACGCATCATGGATCCACGAAAGCAATGTTTACTAACAAACCGACACAGTAGTATAAAATTGTTCTGGTAGCAGTGAGAATTATATGGAATTACGTTCGATCCTCTCATTAAATATTGAAGTCTAGATTCCGCGTCTTTTCCTTGTGACCTTCGACTCAATACGATACGACGTCAGCAATATAGGTGCACAGTACACACGTACAATGAATAAACACACAAGTAAAGCATGCACCGATGACAATCCGTATTGTGGATATTAATGCTGATGCGACTTAACTACGGCACATCAACGAAGACGAGAGAATTTTGTGGGCTGAAGAGCAAACAATAGATACTGTATTACATTCACAGGGTAATGCTCTGTGAGAGTGGCATTGTGGTTGGACGGCATGGATCGAAGCAGATTACTGACTAATACCGTATTATGGAGTAGTAGAGGCATCATTGAGCTTAATAGCTGCTCTACTATTCGAACAATCATGGTTCTTATCACATTTTACAAATTATTTTTTAACGTGAAATCGCTTGACAATTACGAATACTCTGTATCTACTGGGTAACTAAGTGCTTCCTAGTTACATATAGGAGCTAAGAAATATTTCCGCAAGCAATTAAAAAGAGAAGCCTAGGTAGAGAGTTCTATAAGCTAAATAAGCATATTACCAACTGCTTAAAATAATAACGAAAGGATCACGCAATCCACTAAGGTGAAAAAAGTATTGCTGATCGGAGATAAACATACGGAGTCGTCATATTTACATTGTGAATCAAAACTACATACCTGTATACGTGACAAAACTACATTCTTCTCAATTAAAAAATTAAACTCAAGGTTCGAAGGATAAGTAACTCAATAAAGACGGTTTGAGAGGTGTCTGAAGTCAAAAGTCAGAGGTCACTTGACAAATGCCTCGAGGTTCTTCTAGACTAATTGATGAAAGTATTTGAACCGAGTAGACTTTAACTAGAAATCATCTAACTACACATGAGAAGAACAAGCTGGAATATGAAAACATTAAAAAACTGTTTGCTTTGAGTTGTCTATGATCTCCATGACCCGTTTTCTTAGGCGATGCTAACAAGAAAAATAAGAGAACAACAGATGAGCGTCCTCCCAAAATAACCGACGGTGCTGTAGCGGCAGACAAATATAAACTGCTGTTTATATACGTTTAAGACATGACATAATACTTGAACACACAAGCGATAACTTTCTCCTGCCCATTACTCTTCCTATCTTAGACTAGAAATTTCCCAGCTACCAAATCTTAGTACGAACGCAACAAACTTTTATAGCCATTGTTATTACTTATGCTCGTATATATTTCTTAGTCATTTGTAATAAAATTTATCTCGAGTTGTTGGAATATAATAAAATTCAGCATGATGCTTTAATTATAGCATTGACGCTATTTGCAGACTGTGCGCGCTGTAATAATTTGTGCTAAGTGTGTTATGTATTAGGATAGTATACTGTAATGTACCTAGTTTTGTTTAATACGTATACACTATTACGTATGTTTTAAGTTAAGTTTTCCTATTTACGATGTTGCTTTACATGCACACAAGACACTACGAGTGAACTAAGCGTTTGGCTGTGTCGCAAGCATGAAACACAGCGTAGCTGCACAATGCGAGAATTTCGAAACACATTTTTCTGCTCAACGAATGTATGGTTTCGGTTAGGTTTACTTACCGATTTTTACTTCATTTCAGTTATAACAAAATTAACTCGAAACGATAACAGTAGGTAAACTAAATAACTGCAAAAAGGTTCAGAAACCTGACTGAAATATCGAATCATTCATTACACACGTCATTATAACTGATGAATAAGTCTACTTTGAGGCATTTTCAAGAAGAGCCTTGTACCTCCTTGTGAATTATGAGCTCATTAAACTTTCAGGCTTGTGGTTAGCCCAATCGACTAAACTCTGAGAGGTAAGCTACTAGTGAAAACTGTTATGAGTACACGCAAGTGTACATTATTGAGCGATTGAAATGATGGGAAAACGACAAGTTGTCACACCGGACCGAGTTGAGTCAAAGACGCGTAGGTACGACGGCCGGCCATGGCGGACCACATGTTGACAGTACTACTTTCATTTTGATGCCAACTTTCACCCGATGTCGCTCTCAAATAAGCTACGAATGCAAAATTTTAATCGTCGTTAATATACTCGTTATTTTTTTCTTTTATTATTAGGTCCTGCTATTATTACATACTTATGCCAAAATAATTTTCTCTTTTCGTTCACAGTTTGTACTTTTTAACTTTTTGAGAACCTACTATAAGATAAAACATTACTATCAAATTAGTTGAACACCAGCTCTAGATATCCTAACCTATTATCACCAAGATCGATGCATACTTTTATTGTTTACACATTAATAGAAAGCATTACTCATAAGTAGATACGCCTAATAATCTATGATTACATTAAGTACATAGATTAGGTAATTTGGATTATGACGCTATTATAGTGCTTCGGCTCACAATAAAATATAGGTAGGCTGCCTATGTACCGTAGGCAGGCAGCTGCTAAACAGCGTTGCCAGCTTTTTTCCCCTTTAAGTCGGGATTTTGGAACTTTTTGAGGAAAAAATGGGATTTTTCCTTCGGAAGACCATCATGTTCACAAAAATTGAAGGAATGAGGAGAACCAAGAACGTTTAAATACATAGAGTCGAGGCTGTTGGTAGGTATATGTATATGTGTCATAGTTTGCTTAATCATGGATATTCATAGCACGTTACGTATGTAAACTTTGCAAATACTTACTATAAAGGTACCTTTAATACAACAACGGCTTGTTATTATTGCATATAATATAAATTTTCGTAAAGTATAATAAGATTTAGGTAGGTATAAGGAAAATAATGCATATGGTTCCTTGGCGATGTTTTTGGGCGTATATGTAAGTATAGCAAACACTGATAAGTTTTGAATCGTCAAATTGTAGATAACGATTAAGAAACTCCAACCTTTATGAAGGATTAAATAGATAGAAAGTGGAAATAATTATTTTTGTACAAAAATCACTACATCATTCCTTCTACGTACATTAACGAGTAGGTATAGAGCTGAATCGACACTAATATAGGTTTGGATTCCACTGACACAAATGTCAAACTTTTTGTGTGTTGTACCTTATAGTTTATTGAACTTATTAAAAGGTTAGAAACCGTTCAACCTAAACCCTTCAACATGGCTGACTAATGGTTGCGTATATCTTTTCATGAACATTTTATCGGTCACCGATAGTGCTGCCAAACGCTAAGGTCACAGTTGAATGACATTAATTCTATAAAGTCACAGTGTAACAGGGTTTACAACCGATCGAATTTGTGATAACAATCTGTTCAATATTTGTTTTGTTGTTTGATTATCTGATAACAAACGTAGAGACCTAATAATGCTCATGCAGACATGCTTTGGATATGTATTATTCTGTAATGTCACGTAAGTAATATAAAAGCGAAAGCATTGGAAATGTATATTTTTGCAATCCCTCCATCTCTTTTTATAGCATCGATAGTATGGAGCAGGTAACTAGGTACATTTTTATCACGTACCTAAGTGTACACAGCTCTTTCTGTGATAAAACTGCATGTCAGCAAGTTTATGTACCGTGTAGGTGTAGTGTGTGATGCACACGGGGCATTAATACTACCATATCGTTTAGATTTAATAGAAAAACGTTAAACAAATGCTTTGAAGGTGTTGGGTGATTGATGATTCACAACAAACTCCAATTTCTTTACAAGACTACAGGAACTTCTTAACCTTTTATAATCCTACAGGATAAGTTAATAAGACCTTTAATTAGAACAATTAATCTAATTGAAGCCAAAGGCGAGCAACGGGAAGTAGGTAAATAATACCTACCTATTACGTGACTGATACTCATCAGGCTAGTTGCTAACTTGTATTCTTTCTTAGCAACTTTAGCATTACACTTTGCTGTTGTATGTTTTTAGGTATACACTATACCTATCTATTGAGATCTCGCCTGAAATTATAGCACATTACGTAGGTACCTACTGTAGACAATGTGGTAAGAGTGGATTGAAAAAATATGGGTGTAACATCGTAAGACGAAAAATAATATAGGTAGAAATAATATGCATAGTTATCGTTTTTGGGCAAGTACTATTGAGTCTTTATTAATCCCGTGTACTAATATGGTCCGCAATATTATTCGAGCACAGGCAAGGACGGCCGATGATATCAGCATGCTGAGCCCGAGTAGGCGAAGGCGAACACACGCCCATTCAAAATATGGCGAATCTTTCGTATTAAAGTTTGAATAAGGTGATACTATTCTATATTGCTAAGTTATATCATTCCTTCCGAGACCTGACTAATCATTTCAAGGCCGTAGAGTGACAATTCTTCATGACGTAGGCGCCTTTTGCTACTGCGCTACTTATTTTACATGTTAGGTACAGGTTAGAGCACACAGTGGCATTATCCACTTGGCGAAAAATGTAATATCTACAACAGAATTGTGTAAGTATTTCTATATGAGCAGGGCCCGGTAGCCTTTTTTTGGTGGGCAACCGCAAACTCGCTATGGGTGTAACGTTAGGGAGAGTCCTTACTCCTGCTTACAAAAACCCACCAAGTTCATTTTGAAGGCCTTTCTGTGCTAAGGCAGTGATAACTCTTTTAAACAGTCTCGAATCCCGCAGCCCAGGAAGCTCAGTAAATTTCATTTTAATTAACAGCTATAAAAACATTAAACTGTTAATATCGCATAGACGGTTAGATTTCAGAAGGATAAAGACATTGAAGACATTTGACAAGATCGTTACCTACCTATTATACAACTACATATATACAAAATGACTTCATCTGTTAACAATATACATATAAAAATAAGTGGCTGCATCGCGAGAAGACAACAATGCTATACCTAATACGTGATGATGTGTTACATGCAGTCCCCAAGAAGATATTGGAAGTGATTTCTTAACATATAAGGATTTCTTAATGTTACCTGTTAATTGTTATTTCTACTAGAATTGCATGTCTGCTCACCACATAAATTTATGGAAAAATAAGCATATTGCCTAAAATCCACAAAAATGAAATTTTTATCCGAAGTTTTCCTGATAAATGCGATCAAAATATGTAATCAAATAAATAATTATAATTAGTTTAATTAGGTTCTTTAAATAACATTTGGATATATTTTATCAACAGTTATGTTAGGTATTTAATATTTTCAATTTATATTTTACATGTAGTAAGATGGAGATATTACCTAAAATGGTTTTAACAAAGTTTTAGGTCTTTAGGACGATCACTTAATCATCTCCACCGGAAACGCGAAAAGCACATGAAACACTCGTTGGGTTAAGAACTTTGTGGAAAGGGAGTTAAAATCAGGTTACCCTACCAAAAATATATAGATAATAGTGGTCTAACATCATTAGGCTACAAATTGATTCAGCATTCAACATCGAATATCGGCTCTTGTACCTACTTTCGTAGCTTATTTCAGCGTGAATAAGACCGGGAAACGTCTATCCTGAATTCCCAAAATTATAAACATGACGACCCGTTGATATGTCAACAAATGATACTAATGGAATGGGTTTAGTAGCGTCGGTGAATGGAGGAGTAAGATTAGCTCTCAGCTCGCCACCTCAACAGGCAGGTACCGGCTCGACGTACAAGCTAAGGCGTGAGCCCCCGCCAGCCGCGCCCTACCGCATCTTGCTGCCTACTGACCTCCACGGCATGACACCAAAAAGCATTCTCAGCGACAATTTGCAACGTTTTGTGACCTCGATAACTCATATGCATAAAACACATTATGCTAGTGTGCCTACGCGCTCTCATGGTATGAGTTCCCCAAAGTTTAGTGACACACCTGCCTCAAACAAGTATGAAATAACTGTTTGAAAGTTATTATTCTAAGTTCTATGGGTGTTTCTTAAAATATGATTGATATTTTATATGTATGCTTAAAAGTTAGCTTGATATAAGTACCTAGGTACAGAATGCATATTTATTAAGTGACTGCCCAGCTTGAACAAGCTTAAACACTTTTTCCCGTTGGTTTCTTAAAATAACATGAAATCTGCGCTAGTCAGCGCAATTAACTAAAACAATGGGTACGTGCTTATACTCACTAGTTGTATTATTTTTAACAGGCCCGGAGGAGTTTTGAAATAGTTAATGTCGATTTTAATCCAATCCAGCGCGCCGCCCTGCTGCTGAGATGAAGGTGCAGTTGGTTTGTTGTGCTCCGTAGTCACCACTGTCTCGGGCGCCATCATTATTTGGGTATAATGTTGGTTTATTCAAAAAGTTTATTGTGCGTTAATCACGAGCACTGCCACTATTATATCTAGCACACTGTGGACGCGGTACACATTTTTGTCCGTCGTTAGCGAGTGTAGTATCGTCCGTGCAGCGCGCAACTGTCGAGCGGAACGGAAGAGTGGCGGGACTGGCGGCCGGTGGGGAACAAGAATGGTGGTGATGGCGTTTGTGCGCCGCAACTACGACCTGCCGGTGACGGAATGCTACGCATATTATTAGTTATGTAGGTGCTCATATGTGTGTCGCGAACAGAAAAAATCAAATAAGTACCTAGTCGCGTTTTATTAGAAACAAATGAACTGTCACAACACAAACCTATTGCAGACTATTCAAAATTTGTGAACATAAAGAAGAACTACACAGTACCTATCCTAGAAAGCATTGTTATTAGTTAGAGAACAGAATTGATGAAAATAATAGCAAAGATTAAAAGAAAAACTAACTCCCCTTGCAAATAGCAACTCGCGTTGCCGCACGCTTTGTTTCACGCGTTAGTCAAAGAGAGTCAACCAAATTAGGGCCGGAGCTGCGGGATTGTTCGAAAGTACCGTGGCCTAGTAGGTACAAAGTGTTAGTGGAACAGGGTGGGTTTTAATCAGTAAGAGTCTGTGACACTCCCTCACGCTGCACCCACAACGGGAGATGAAGATTTTCCACCACAAAAAAAGGTAAAACTACCTAATTGCTACATTCAATCCCCCAATCCGGGAATTTCTTGAATGTGAAACTGAAAAATTCTGTTGTAAGTAAGGACAATAATTACCTAGGTTTCCTACTAAGTGTACACTAGGACGATGTCACGTCAGTAAACAGTATTATGTATCGGGTATACCTGCCTCTACTAATTAAAGCGTAAAATTTATTTATTTATTATCTAGTATGTTAATAACGTATCCGAAAGTAAAACGCATTCTAGGATCGCTCCTGTCGAGCATTGATTTTTGAGTCAGTTTAAACAAGCTAAAGATTTAAATAGTAACCTTAACGCCATCTATTGAAGAATGGCAGAACAAACACAGTTTAACAGTTTTTCACCGTGTTTTCATGCACCTTCACGCGGTTCCGTAGTATGGAATAAATGTTTTATCACCTTGGGAATTCAATAGATATGGCCAAACGCAAACCAATCATTGATTTGAGAATTTTCTAAGCCTTCACCATCGGTTTTCAAACATATACTTAGTTCAGCTGGATGAGTCCTTCCTCACCATTCTCTGCTATCGATTTTCGAGAATTCTGTAAGCCGCTACTTCGAAGATTTTCTAAGCTCTCGCACTTGCCCAAGATTTTAAAAGATTTTTAATCTTGGGTAGGTCCTAC
>JAKRBP010000161.1:263347-274131 GCA_022398575.1 Heliothis subflexa | reverse complement strand
AAAATTACTGACTGGTATCGAGATCCTTCTGCGCGCGCTGCTGTCGGTCGCGGTCTGCGCGCGCGGCGCTGCTACGCTCAGCGGCCGCCACGCCACGCCAGCGCTCCGCCTCGACACGCCAGCTGCTGCCATTTAGTGCGTCCAACTGCAATGTTATGTTGTTGTTAATCAGTGTTCTGTCACTTAACTTTACGTCGGTAGTAGTTGCCGGGTGGTAGAAAAAACAGGATTGAGTCGACGAAACTTCATAACTTTTGCAAGTTTTGTTGAAATTTAATAATTTCTAAGACTACTAGTATGTCACAACTAGGGGCATGTGTACCAATACTATTTTTTTCGTTTATTAGGTTACCGCCCACATTTCGAATTATTTTATTTATGTTAAGTTTTCACCGTTCACCAAACATGGGTTGACATTAAGTGATGGCCTCACTCGTTCGTCACTTACACAAAACCCATGAACAAACATCCACAGTCGTAAAACATTCGAAGGGCTATTCAAATATTTGTTCCAACTAGAATCGGACTGCATTGGCCTCAACGCTTTGTCAAATGTTTGTTGTATTGGTTGGTAAACACAATAGAGTGCCTACAACTTATGTAAATCGTCTGACCACATTCGTAAATCACTACGACGACGCGGTGACGATATTGTTGATGCTTTACGTCATGCGGTATCAACCATTGTAGGCATAGGCGTTGCTTAAAGTTTCTGCTAATGAAACAAATAGAGCGACTTGTGATGTGATAGATAGAGATACTGCTTTAAACTTAACAATTTTGATATTACGTTAACAGCATGTTGAGTTATCCGCAAACGATTACCAGTCAGTGAACTTAGTAACTTAACAGCAGATTTTCAAATACTTACACGAAACACTAAATACTGGACTAAAACGCCCAGGGCTTCGACGCCTTTAGCGGCGTGCGCAAGCGCCACCGCCTGCTCACGCGGCTGCGGCTGCGGCGCTGGGAGCGGGGCGGCGGGCGTCCGCACTGGCTGCGGTGTCTGCACCCGCTTGCCGCGGGGGCCCACCGCCGCTGTCACTCGCGGTGGCTCTGTAGACAATGAGAAAATATATTGATAAATATAAATTATTTAAAAATAGAGGAGGTTTCTTCTAACCTGATCAAATTCGGTAGTATGGATAGTGGAAAATATATTTAGAGTACCTACTCATATAACAAGTACCTATGGGCTACCTATTTATTATCAACATGTGTTTTGTTCTAGCCATATACCTGCATGCCGAATTGGTATACAGTCACAGTTCACAATGTTCATTGACTAAACAGAACAAAGTGGTCCTAATAGCCCGTCATTAAGACTCCAAAAAACGGTTAGGCGAACTTATGTAGGTGGCCTCTCGTAGTAACGTTATACGCGAGTTGAACGATCGATCTGCATGAGCTATAGTCACGATCTGCGTCTAGTTCTTCAATGAAACAACAGTCACGCGTACTTAAAATGGCCGGTAAATGTTATCGTTAAGTCTCCTGGCATAATTCTTAGCCACGCGCCGTAGGATCGTGCTGGGTCAAAGAGTACGGCTAAGTACCACGCGTGGGCAGTGACAGGTTGCTATCTAACGCCTACCTCAGACTTCACAACAATATACATCCGACGGTTACCACCTTCTAGTGTGAATCAGATGATCCAATTTATCTACTGCCTGGTTATGTCCGCCTGTATGAACAAGGGTCTGTAGAACGAACGCACGAACTTCTGAAGAGTGAATCCTAAGTAAAACTAAACGAGTTTATCGAACAAGAACCTTTTATATCAAACTCAGGTGGAACTAAACGATAAATTAATAGAAATCGCTCACATTAATGTCTCATTTTAGTTAATTTATAACAAAACAAATGCCAACAGAATATGCACATATGTATGTACCTCATTTTGCTGCAGTAGGACAGCAGCGTTTGGGTAAGATGCCAACGACTACATTAGCGTTCTAAAATTTGTTTTATTCATACTCTAAGGTTGACACATTACTTGTAAAACGGCCAAGAAGCTGAGGACGGTCTATCTTTAACATAGTTCTGAGAACAATACATGAAAATGTATGGTGTTTTAAAAATATTCAAGTGTTTCTGTTAAGCGGGTGTTCGCAGGCGCGGGGACGTGTGTCACGATCCGACTAATCAGTGAATCGACCTCTAAAATCGTATTCCATGTATGAAGAGATGTTAATCTTCAACGGCTTCACTCATTGTGGGCATTTGTGGGTTTTTTCATTATGCTCGTGTTAAATACAAAAGTCATTTATCATCTTTTCAGGGGCGACGGAAGACAAAAGCCCGGGGAAAACATTACCATTGTTTTATTGAAATTACCTTCCATATATTGTAGAGACTATGTTTTCTTTTTAATTTCTACTACATGATATAGAAGTTTTAGGCTACCTCTCTTTTTATACAGGTACTGGAGTCTTCTAAATTCTTTATTTTGCTTACCTCATGGAGTGAAATTAAAACAGCTTTATTCAGGGCAACTTGTCTCAAAATTGGTCTAGTTACAGCGCCCGCAACTGTCTACGATAATAGAAACCGACACACTTCCTCTGTTTGCTTTATAATTACACGGCACAAGAGTTCACACGATTTTATAAAAACAGTGAGACAAGTTTCTTAATGGAAGTAAATCAGTAATATCTACAGTGTATTGTTTTTCCTATTAACCCCGGTATACGGCATTCTTAGAACACAGGTATTTAATATGCAAGCAAGTAGCCTTGGTTCAATGATTGTTATCTAATTCATTCATTCCTACATACTAATGCATACAATATAACTTTTTTAAGATCATTTTAATAGGTAGTTAGATTCTATAAACTTCATAAATAGACGTTTAGAGTAGGTCAGTTTTAGTTAGAGTCATTGCAGTCGCTTAAAAATCATTCTACCTCTATAAGTGTAATGTAACAAGAAATCAAGTAAATTTTTGTTATTATGAATGACTTGGATTTTTTTATATAGATTATTTGTTTTCTGATCCTCTGTTTTCATACTAATTAACAATGTTACATAAACCATAAGCTTTCTACATTTCGTGATGACACGGCAAGCCCTTAGCAGTGCCGACACCAACCATCACAAAGTGAAATCGACGGCGTCCCGCGCACGTAACTATTATTTGATATGAATATTTTAAACAGTGAGCACTATTTAGCACCGTGCAATTAAATTAGAAGATACTATCACTTTTTAATTGACTTAATTGGTAGTTTTGATAAAAATCACAGCTTTATAGCTCGAAAATCACAAGTCGTATAAATTCTTTCACTTCTATATTTTCCGCGGTTTTCTTCCTGCATTTTGGCCTACAGTTCACAACATCATGAATCTATCCAATTATTGAATCAAAGTAGGGCAACAAAAAGGCGGCTTTGATTTAACAGATGTAAAAAATGGTCTCGCTTTATGTTCGTAACTGTTCCCACGCGGCGCGGCTCGCTCCACGCATCATTAGGATCGGTTGACAGCGCCCATTTCCGCCACGTGGTAAGAATAAAGCTCAAACATGTACCCACATCATTCTCTCCAATTTGTTAACTTTCGCGTATTTTGTGACAAATTAGATTAGCATGTTTGATGATAAAAGTATACAGAAATCATGTCTGTACATACATAGGATCACGTCGATAATTATTTGCACATACATACATGATGATGTGCAATTATTACGTGAAAGCTATATTTTCGTCTCAAAAATCAAGATCAGAACTTGGAAATGTTAGATACTGCAGACAAAAAGAACTAAATTATGCTATTATACGAAGTTGTAGCTCTCGTCTTACTAGAGGTATATACTTACGCCTGACCCCGAGCTCAACAGTATAATGTTGGCATTTAACTCATTTTATGACGACCCACGAGAGGTCTTGCAGATGCAAGACAACTGCCTATCGACTAACTACTTGACAAAATTAAAAATTAAGGAACCAAATACATCGATCTAAGAATAGACGAAGCCGATGTAATAGTAATTGTGCTCATAAAGCATAATTATTGCGGATGATGCCTCAATAGTAATTTTGTGAATGGCCGGTTTGTTAGAGGGTCAAACAGCATGCGCGTGGGCATCAATTGGGAACGTTGAAACGTCAAATTAACAGGCAGTAGGGCTGACATAATATTAAAATACAATTAATTTATGACTGTCCGTTTTAAAGGGCTCAATGATATTAATCATGCCCGGTTAAATTCCGCGTCAAAATGAAGTCATATCAATTTAAATTGTGACAGTAACGTTATTGATCATTTCACTTTCGATATTGACCCTAAAGTATATCGATAAAGAGATTCGTGTTTCAATTATTTTAAACAATTTTTCGCAACTTATGCGTATCCTACCAACCCTATTATCAGGAAAGTACGTGTATGAATATTAGTTAAAGTACAAGAGATCGTTGCGCCTACGCCGATAACATAGGCCGTTTGACCAGACGATTGCTGATATTTTTATGGACTTCACAAATTACACTTCTCATAAGCATGATTCTGCAATCGTTATGTGAGCTTTACGTACCTACATAACTTCTGAAGTAGATATTTATGAGAGCCCTTTCTAAATTATGAATAAGCGTTTTTCTGCTTAAAAGGCATAAGAATATTTTAAGGGGATTTGCAATAATCATAATTTAGGTACATTTTGGTAAATCATTGTACGTAGTACAGCCCTATCAAGGGAGGCGAATTAAATGTATTTATTGTAGATATTAACAAACAAGACTTTCCCCACTATAGAAATCGTAAAAGCTCGTTGCTATACTTTTACGGCTGCTAACTAAATTAGGGCAAATAGCGAAAACTATTCCCAACTTAACTAAGCCGCTTACCGTCCTAAGTTCAGACCTCAACTGTCAAGTTATAAGTTAGCAATTTAAAAGCCCATAGAGTCATAAACCACAGACAGTCATTACTATGATGGATTCAGCAGCGATTGACTGTTTTGTATCAGTATTCTACTTACAGAGTAGGCTAACGGGTCTACGCGGCCGTGGCGTAAATATTCTATGGACTAGAGTGCGTTGACTACTTACTACTAAAAAGTACCCATTATATATGTCTTCCTGTAATATGTCAACAATAATTTATGGAAGAAACAAATATATTGCGAAAAAATATATGAATATTTGGATATATTAATATTGACAACCCTAAATAAATCAACCCTAAATACATCATAGTCCCCAGAATAATAAGTTATAGAGTCAAGACGACCTTGTAAGGCCGACGACATAAACATTCATTTGTAAGACTTTTTAAATTCCTGTTTTGCAAATTACACGCCAATTTTCAATAGCTATTTAAATAATGAACTTCATTAAATAACATTTCAGCAATTTTCGTTTCAAATAATAATAAGATTTTATTTGCATTTGTTATTTTAATACTTATAACGAATTTGAAAATATCAATTCGTGTTTTAAATACTAGTACAGCCATAACATAATTTAAGGTAAATAAAGCTACATAGCTCTCTTTCGTGACTACCTCCACTATTTTTATTCAAGATCAATAGTATGGGCGGTCAAAGTGAACCGAAATGATATTAAATGTTTATTCGACCTACATTTAATGTAACAGAAGCTCTCCATCAAAGAGTTTAGTCTTCAGCATTTTACGTAAATATAGCATTATTTGAATCACGCATTGACGTAAAAAGTAACCATTACTTCCTCTACTGAGAAAAAGCCGAAATCGATATTTGGGTTTGATTGGTCGATTAGAGCATCGTTGAAGGAGGAATGTAGTTTGTTTTAGATTAATTTAAACATTTCAAAGAATTTGAAATTCAATTAAACGTTAAAAATAAAGATTGCTTCTTTTCAATTAATGGGAATTAACTGCATAAATAGATTGTAAAAAAATGTTCACTGACAATACAGTAGGTATTAATGTATGATTTTTAGAGGAATAGCAAAGTAGAGTACTAAACTAACACCCTAGTATTCCGCCCACGAAGCGCCATTACGAAATCCATTTATCATTCGCTCATCAAACGGTTGTTGCTCATTTGGTAGGTTCCGGATAGCAACAAATCTTGCCGCAATAGTTCATTTACACTGTTATTTGTACCGCGTACCCGCTCTAATAATACTATAATCCATTCGTTTGCGTCTAGCGTGTAGTGGTAGTGAGAGAATCACAGATCTAATTTTAGTTGTGTTTGTATGTATGTCAGGGGGCCGCGCCGAGTCGCCCGCCCGCCCTAGAAGGGTCATCTGCCCAACGACAGCTTCGCAATGTATCGGGCGTTGCGCAAAAATGTCGCCTTATTGTTTTATTTTGGATTGGAATGATTTAAACTTTCTGCTTCGAACGCTAGTAGCGTGGATTAGATGATCCTAATTCTTGCCTATTATGGATTCAAGCTTTTGATTTAAAGACAATTATAACACATCACCTAACGAAAAGCAATATCATTTTATTGACATTAATTCCTTGAATCATACAATAACTGCAGAGTAAGTACCAGATGTTGATAATAAAACACAAAACCTATACCAATTTCTCGGGAATTAATCTTTGATCGCGAACAAGGAACCTAAGAACTGGGCCAAACTGGCAATATTAAAAAAGAACTAGCAACATTTCTGTGTAAATTGTACCGTGTGACCCTATTGTAGAGAGATCCAAATCTATGTGAAATTGCTATTTATAATGATAACATCTTGTAATTGCATGTTTCGGCAAGGCAAGTTCTTGGTACATATGTATGTACTGTGACATGACATAACAAAACTCATGCATCATGCAACGTACCAATGTAGGTACAGGTCCAAGCTCGTGCGAGCTAGGTGTGTACTCGGAAGTCAGTTATGTACGTAAGTTTCCATACTGGTGTGAATGTGTGGAAAACTCCATATGGTATGTTTTCCGCAAGGCACGCTAAATACCTAAACGCTAGTTAACTATTTGTACCAAATAAGATTTTAAAATAATGAAACAGAAGAATCTTACAACTTGCTCTCATAGTACTTTATCTCCAACACGAATCCACGGCAACCTTGATTGCTTATTTTAAAACCATGCACCTGATACATTTTAACGTTTATCAAAACACTCTGGTTGGAGATCTGTATCAAGACTCGATATACATGACCCAGTAGCCGCACAGGTGTCTGTGCGTCATTTAGGTCCAAGAAAGTTGACCCATAAGGTGACACAATTGCAATACAAACTCAATTGTGTTTACGCCAAATCCGAGTCTCATAGATTACGGACAAGTTTAACATAGATACATATAAGAGCCTTTATTCTTATTTCACACGCGTTGCGTATACGCATGGCATCACCCTACATTGCGGTTTATACACATTTCCAAATCGAAGGTGGCCGTCACCTGTTTACCTATTGTCCCAACTTCTGTCATGTTACACGCCAAAAATTGTACCCGTGATGTCATCTCTTGAACTCTTTCCAACGTCAATCGTGCGACTAATTCTAATTTGTTAAATCTAGCCTGCGAGGCTTCGCTGAATCATCGTCCTCTGATATCTTTGGCTGTTCGTCTCTCCTCTAAACTCATCAGGCATGCTGCCAGCCTATTGCCCACTCCTATTAAACAACGCTTAGACCACGCATTTTATCTTTTATCCGCATTGTAGTGTACTGAACTTGATTCTTCAAGATAGTGCGTAGACAAAACCTTGAGTTTGAACTTTTGAATACTAGCCAAGACTTGAGCACCCTAAGCGAAAAACGTGTGAATACATTATAGGTTAATCAAGATTAATGGCCGACGATAACGTATTAGGCGATATTTGTGCAGAAATAACCTGTTGCTATATTTGATTACCAACTCATCTCTTGTTTGAGAATGCTTACTTTCATATCATAATGTCAAGTGGGTTTCATAAGAAGTCTAGAAACTATATTTTAGTAAGATAGTTAAAAAGAACTGATTACTCAATATTCAGGAGAGTAAGAGCTGATTTTTTGATTTCACTTTGGCAACTAAGAAGAGGCAGATTTTACGCTTACGTGTTACCCTACAACTTTCGTGAAGATGGAAAAACTATGATGAAGTCACCTGAGAATAAACTGATATATTTAATTCATACTATGTAAAAACTCTAGATAGCAACGTTTAGATTTATAGATAGAGATCATGCGCACGATTGCGCTGTTTCCCGCTCACGCACGGCAATCTATCACTTGCTAGTCTGTCACCGAGGAGCACCGTGGTGACCCCATTTCTCTTCTGACAATTTAAAAACATGCTTAAGACGATAGTAGGTAATGCTAACACGTAGTATCAAGTATCAACATTAGCAAGGCAGTGATCACATCGGCAGTAGTTTTCATATCTCATCAAACAAAGGCCTCGTAATAGAATTCGTCACAATGGTCAATTTGCAAATAACTACGTACCACCACCACATAAATCTGTCAATGTGTACTAACGAAGTTGTAAAACTCATACATCGTCACCTTTGTTCGCTTTGAGAAATTAAAAGGACATTAAAAAGGAAGTTAAAATTTAAGGACAATCTTGACAATTTCCTTGTATTTTACAACTGGGTCACGATTACCTATATCGTTAATTTAATTTAATATTTACATAAAATTATTTAAATTAGTGGTCTGGAAAAAACGAAATTGCCGATATATCGACCACACAGCGATTTTGCAATACCTAATAAGGAACCTGCTGATATCGAAGGCATTATTATGCGCGAATTTCGACAAAAGCATTACTCATTTATTCACGGCGGCGTCTTTAGCTGTAAGCCCTCTATTAAATTTGTCATCTGTCAAGTTATATTTACTTACGGCAGCTGATGACAGAACAGACATGCCATCAAACGTGCGCCCTCCAGCTATTCGCCAACTCAATATAATTCTACTTAACATGAAATAAACGTGGCCTTACTTTTAGTATTTTGTTTTACGACAATACCGCGCGAGCATCCTGTGTGTGCTAATTAACTTTTAATAGGCATAATTTCCACACAAGTACTTTACTAATAGATGGCGGGAGTTAGTGTGCTCACTCATACACTATGTCGAATTGGTTTATCTCACAACAAGCAAGTTTCGAAGAAGATTGAACTTTAGTCAAACTTAGATGGCGGATGTTCCGCTGCTGCATCATTTAGTTCGCTTAAAAAACGTGCGCGGAGAATTGACAGCTTCCTCTTTCTTTGAATACGGTTAAAACACACTACATTTATGTCCTAACGGTCACGCCAGTGATTACCAAAGGGCAAGGAAGGAAACGATGTACTATCACGCAATATTTCTGATGTTAAAAAGTCTCGAATAATAAAGTGCATAGAAACAAAACTATCATGGTTCTGATAACCTAACTGCTAGGGTTTTGGAAGTTAACTATATGGTAATAAATTAACAACATACCTAATCAGCATTGTCATCAGCATATTGAACGTGCTGTTTTTTTATTTTGCAGTTGTGCATAATATTTCCACAAAATTTCGCAATATCCGTTACAATACACAACAATACGGTGTTACCGAAATAATGAAACAATAGCATCACTGAAAAAAAAACAACCGTATCTTCATTCGCGCATTCGTACAAATAAAGCCTATTTAGATGTAGCTTTTGACGTAATAAATCCTATGATTATTAAATTAGTTATAAATCGGCCTATGCACTAACTAGGTATCATAAAATTATTTCTTAAAGTGTTTTCATAAAAGAGAGTCATAGCACTAAATAGTCAAGTAGGTACCTAAAGTTAATATACAGACACCTATTCAAAATTTCCATTTTCATAGTAGTTACCCATATTTAGACTTATTACAACCAGAAAATACAAGATATCCAAGAATTGTAGATATCATTTAAACACATCGCATATTAAAAGGAGAAAGTCGACAGGAACGCTTGATGTCTTCATCGACAACACAAGAAAACGTGCAAAACTTTATAGCACGTACATAACCTGAGTTTTTATTTCTTTATATCTCTATTTATTTTAAGACATCAATAGGAGTAATTTACTACGCATCGCAAATGTTATATATATAAATAGTTTTATACTCCCATGTTATCATAAAATACATAGGGAATCGAAAAACTTAATTATGAGCCAATGTATTTGGCTACACAGAAGCAAACAATTGCGCAGTACCATCTAAATAAGTTGTATGTATTACTTGCGTACTAAACGGGTGCATTTAAATGTCCAAATTATTCTAAACAACGCTTCTATAGATTTTTAACATTCAATTCGTACCATCGGATTAAAATTGTGCAAATCGGGTATAGTTATAATAAGGCTGTGTCTACTCCAAATATATTTCAACTGTACTAAATACTGGTCATGTTTCAGACACCATAATATCAACTTTTATATCGTCACGCACGCCTATTGAAACATGGAGTAAGTATATTACGCTAAGCCGACCTCGAAACCTGTGACGAATGGCCAGGTATTGTGTATGTCTTGGCAAAACTCCAATGTTAATGTAAAAATGAACAGCTAAAAGTGCCAAATTGTCTGTAGTAAAAGAAAGACCTCGTGGTACATAGATACGTGGTTTTTGAAGATTTCGCAATCAATGGTCAATTCGGTGTGGCCCTCAATTTCACACGCAAGTTGTACGCATGGATTATCATATAACGTGTTTAAAAATTATAATGTTATGATTACGAAATTCTCGTATCAACTGTTTCGTGGAACTTCATTTATTTTGACAAATATACCTCAGCATATTTACTCAAAAATGTCAAACATACTAAACGAACTAATTCATGATTGCACCTGCAATATTTTTAGGGTTCCGTAGCCAAATGGCAAAAAA
>JAKRBP010000161.1:216626-227345 GCA_022398575.1 Heliothis subflexa | reverse complement strand
GGCTTTGTGGATTTTCCAAATAGTAATACAATATTATGTTTTATGATATAGTAAAACTGATACGAGGAAGAAGGGTCGATGACCTGTAAAGTTATTATCTCTAGTCTGTCTGTCTATATGAGTACCTACGCATAACTAATGATGGTCTTCATGGTTCCACAAGGTGATTAATATTACTAACTATATCGATATATCCTAAAGTTTTTTGGAATAGGGTGAAGGACCGGCACTTTGAATCACGTTGGTCTTCATATTTTTTTTGCTTTATTTTTGTGAGTCTCACCTCAAGGTCAAAGGTGCTTTACTCAAGCCAGGCAGTTGGTGAAACACAGTTTTTAGAAATCATAAATCATTCGTCAACATCAAACGCCGACATTGTAGGTAACAAATAATGTCCTTATACTGAAATAATGTGACTCACTTGTGCCTAATACTTACTTCAACATTGTTAAAGCTAATGCTCCTGTGAAATCACTCTGCTGACGTACGTACGTAAGTTTTAAGCCTTTCATTTAAGATTATAGCAAAGAAAAAGAACTCTGAATAGAAAAAGGCACGTATCAAATGTCCATTAACAATATAATGAAATTGGTTGGTAATTTTCCAACGTTACTCACCTCTGGTTCCAAAAGATCCGAACCTCTCTCGATTTACCGCTATCTTATACTTTTTGTCATTCGGCACTGGCAGTTTAGACGGATATTTCTCGGAGCTACTTCTGTACAACTTCTCTTTGGACCCGTGTGCCCCCATCTTCAAATTCTTCATCAATATTCAAACATTTTATTATTTTGGCATCTTATTATTGTAATTAAGCACTTTTTAGGAACTTCGTCAGACTTGTCTATCACTTTGAAAGTCACATCATAATTGTTTGCGTGTCATATTACTACGTATGTGTGTCGTCATCTATATTTGTTTGTACCTCTACAGAACGAAAACTCATTAATTACTTCAAACAGCAATGAAATTAGACGTAACTTAGTGTCATCCCTTAAGTTAAAACAATATTTCATTTTGGTTATTTTATTGTGTACTTGTAATTGCAACTTGACATTTTCTTATTTGTAACGTAACTTAAAAGGAAAACAGATTTATAGCGAGAAGTCTTTAATATTCAACTTATAAAAGCTCACACGTGTTTGGTTTACGGTGGTCAACAAAGCCCATTCGCTGATATAATTATTGCAACGCTTTAATCTATTTCTGTAAGCGACTCACGACAAATGTGCCAGTGTAACAGGAGCTCCCACTCTGCTTTCGATTCTTTTATGGACAACTAATGAGACTTTAATAAGCGAAATCACAGAGCTCTTAATAAAGTGGTAATTTCACGCGTTGTGTTTAAAAAGGATTTTCTCTAAAGAGCTACCATTTATCATTCATCGTACAATATTGCAAGAGCCGCGTTTTCTGTGCACAAAGCGACGCGCCATGTGAAAACCGACGTGTAATTTTCTTTGAACATCTTCGGTTATAATATCCATGTTAACAGAGAATTTATCGTTCATAAATGTAAATAGTTCTATAAATAGTGCATTTGACAGCAAAATGCAAAGCTAACGATTATTTGATGTAAAAAATCGTTTTCCAATTTTCCAGTGAAAATGATAAAATATTGCCGTCAAGTGAAAATGTTAGCCAGGGACTTCATTTCCTACCGGAGATTGTTGAGAGCTTGGATGAGCAATACTAGACTACGTCTGTACCTTTATAAAACGGATATAAATAGATAACACTATGAGCATCAATGAAAAAATTGTCTTCGCTTAGTGCCATAAATGTAAGTACTTAAGTATCTCAAATTCAAAACGATCGCTCTAATAAAAATGAATCTCTCAACAACTCCTTGCCCGATGTAGGTATGGAAACTATATAGTTTCTATTCTAAACTTCGACTATTTTATAATTAGCTTACGACTAATTGATCCCAATTTAGCTCGCGCTCACGCATATTTATCACATTAACGAAAGTGTCGTTTTGATTTAACGTTGTTTTGTTACTACATGGAGAAAAAGAAACGTGAAATTATCCAAATTATTTCCAGTGAGGAGTGTCTAATGACAGCATTATATTTACCGTCAACTTAACGTCACAAATCGAAATCAAAATAAACAGGCATTATCATATAATAATCTAAGTTTAGCAGTAATAGACCGCATTAGTCACTCCAAAACATAAGCAAGTGTTAGATACCAGTTCCCTCAGATTTGTTGCTATTTTAGTAAGCGATGCTTTCAGGGTTAAATAACTTGAAGAAGCACTTGTGTCCTTTAGTGCGACTGAAGGAGATATTTTAGACACGTCCAATGTTGCGCGGTATATTTAGTTTATGGAGATAAATGCGTTTTAGTGCTCGGATTGTATTACTAGCTATATTGAACAAGATGCAGCGGTACTAGGTTTAATTTGATCTTGTTATTGTAACTTATAATTATCTGAATACAGCAGTTAATTGGTAATCTTGAATAACTGATTTTACTAAAGTCAACAGCGCGTAAATGATTGAAGCCTTTGCAACGAACAGAGCGTCTTTTCTCGTAGGTAGAGATGCACACGGGCGTTAAGTATACGCCTCACCTACGTTAGTTTTGTAATTTTTTGTAATAGTTTAATGTTTAGTATTGCGCTTCTCACAACCGTCTGCTTTATTAAGAAACAGATCAATGGAGTTTTCAATTTCACACGGTTCTTTTCCACATTATTTAAATGGAATGCATCACGCGATAGATAAAAAAGTTTTCTATATCAAAACATTTATAAAAGGTTGACAAAGATTAACACAGCGTCATAGAATATTACTACTTGCCATCTGATTTAAAGTGAAAAAGATATAAGCAGAATGAAAAAAAAAATGAGTCAGAAAAGTACTGACAAAGATATTACACAGCATCAGATATCACAATCAAATACACATCGAAGAAAATGAAACTGTCAGAAACAAATCAACACGTCAACACTAGTTTTAATTTAAACCAATCTAAAAGAAAAGCAAAACGTACGACCCGATAGGAACCATATTGTTCACATACGAGTGCTAACTACGTGAGTACGTTGGTCTGCAGTGCCGAGTTAGCACCCCACCAGAACACTCTTAAGTAATGCGGTGCTAAAAATAATCATTTGCATTACAATCACATTTGAATACAAAAAGACAACCGAATTAAAAATGAGTATATTTAGAATTTATACTATATTAATCGGCTACCTGCAAGGTGCGAATTATGTTATGGTCGAGCTAGACGCTGCCCCCTTCAGGAAAATATATTTTTTACGTTAGACAAAGTTTTATAATACAATCAGAAAATACAAAGCTACCATTATTTTGCACTGAACTTTAAAAACAGCCATGTGAATCGCACAATCACTTTGGCACCTCTCAAACCTTGAGAAAAGAGTATTTTTCCAAGGTTATACCAATACTCGAGCTACTACTTAGGTGTAAATGATCATCAACCAAACATTAAAGTTTTATCTTCAATTTAAAAGTGGCTTGCGAACATAATGTTTCCAAAATACATTCACTTGAAGCCGGTTAGTAGCGTTGCGTCATTTTGGTGCATCTAAAGTAGGAGCTATCGTAAAATTTTAACAAGCTACGCTTCAATACTTTACCCCAATTGCATACGACTCGCACGAAAGTCTGCTACTGACCTAATCGATATTTTCGCGAATGTACTGCGAATTTGTTATGCAATGTCTTGTCAATGGTTGATAATAAGTAGGTACGCTAAGAATGTTTTCAGTTCAAGGAATTGACTGTCGGATTTATAACATGTTTTTCATAGCTCACAGGAGTAGATCAACATTTTGTAGTACAGTCAAATCACAAGTTTGTTGCACTACAAACTGTCTGTAATAAACATTGGATATAGGGCACAATCTCAACAATTTTCCATTTGTCTACAGTTTGTGGGTCAAAGACGTCTTTATGTCGGGTTATTTTAGTTGCACCTATTACTGTACCAGCATAGTTGTTATAAATTTTTGTTTTAAAACTTCAAAGATACGATACAGAATAGAGAGATAGAATTACAGACGGCTAGTTGCGCAATATCCTAAGCTATCGTCGTTTTATTACTTTCGATAAAGATTCATTTTATTGACGTATCTTCGTGTTTGCCATACATTTCAAAAGACACAGTGCGAATCCTAAAAGGTCATTCTAAGCAGATAACGTACACTGCATCGACAAAAATAGCCATAAGATGATGCCATTAAAACAACAAACAAACGAGTATAATTATTACCTAGGTGCAGTCGTTACGACGGACACTGCGTGACGATGCTTTATTCTCAATACGTTCAAGTTAATTTCAACCTTACCTAAAGGCAGATAAAGATTATTATGACTAATAAATAAAACAACCAAATGATCGCCATCGACGAACCATGAAATATACCTATGCATGTGTGTGTTTTTCCACCGAAAAGACAAAAACCGAAGGCATTAATTTAAACATATTTAAACATGCTACTGAAATAACATGAAAAACGTTTTGTTGTCGGTTCTGCAGTTGTTTCCAATTTGAATAAATATAAATAATTATATTTATAGTTTATGTAGCGGTATCTCTCAGTAAAATATTCGGCTGTTAAGTTTGAAGTGTGGTACATAAATCTAATAGTTTTTCATGTTTCGTTTTGTTTTGGAAGTAGAAAGTATGTAAAACAACCGTAACGGTTGGTATTTTCCACATGGCGAGTAACTTCTGGCATTTCAACCCGTGACATTTTGTGAGTGACCTATCGACGAGGCGCTAGTTGAACCACCTTAAAAATAAACAGTTTATTTGTTCTACCAGCCAAAGACTACCAACCAGTAATTAAAATACCTCATTTTTATGCCTGTCCGATTATTTAACACCGTTATAATATCATTGAACACATCAAATTTGCATACCTTTCCGGTTTTATAAATCAAGTTTATAAATCTTTTTCACAACGAAGCAATAACCAGCTCTAAAGAACAACCACCTAAAATGGATCCTTTGGATAAAAGACGCAATTTCGTAATTCAAGTAGGTACCTAAAACATGGATCTATGACATAGTTTATGCTCTAAATATTTCTATAAATAGGGCTAGTCTACCTGAAATCGGTCACCGATACGAACTCACGCATAAGACAACTACGGACGACTGATTACTAAACGGATGCTGTTCTGATCCACGGCGTACACGAGCGAACCTGAGTGACTTGAGTGACTCGAGACGTTCAGGTATTTGCTCTAAGTGCTCTGCCATCAAGTCCTCAAGCCGCCTGTTTAATAGCCCAGAAAACCCGGTCATGCGAAACTTCAAATAGCCCTAATAAATAGACAAACACATCGCATTACCAACAGATCACTATTAATATTCCACGTGTAAGTAATATTCATAAACTATACAAATCGCATTGCAAAACGATGATAGTTTGACCAATAGGTATAACAAGCGGTCTATCGAATGATTTCGTTAGACCGCTTGATATTTTTAGCTTCGATTCTAAGTAAATTACATACCTACTTATAACATTGCCCTAAAGAGCTTAAACCTAAAATATTATTGCTGAAACTGTTTAATAAGTTTGGTGTAAAATGTAAAAGCACCAATTTGGGTCAATGGCCGAGTCATGTAGAAATAGTGCCGTCAAACTGCTGGCGTGGTGTCGATCAGATAAAATTGTTCATTTCAGACCCAGAATGTTACTACAATTGGTTCTGTTCATTTTGTCCTGAAAACCCATTCTATTTTAATTTTACCTATGGATCATGAAAGCTTTAATACAGACTGGACTAAGTGCATATGGTTTCGAAGAACTATTTATTCCTTGCATATTGAAGCCGTCATTACCAACGGTATGCAATACCGTTTCCTATTTTTAGTCCTCCTCTTAGCCAATTACAATCAAATAACAATAGCGAGGACAAATATATGCTAGTGTTTATAATTACTTTCGGACGTCCTTAAATCCAATTCGCAATGCATTGCGATTCAACTGAACAAGTTAATAGAGTATCGTGCGTTTTCGTAATAAATAATCACGTCATATCATAATAGCTTCTGAAAATGGGGTCATTCCTGCCTACTGCAACAGTTTTGGCGGAATTTCGTAATATACAAAACATCGCGGCGTCTACTCCTGGCTCCGAGCCAATTGCAGTCGACTTTAAAGGAACTGAGCTGCGGATGGTTAAACACCTTTTTGAACCATGTTTTAAAACTTCTACCAAGAACTATCTTATAAAAGATCTTTTGGGAATGTTCACGAAGGCCGACGTCTGTTTTGCAAGCATCATAATTTTAATGACAATCGTACCGTCCAGTTACTAAATATTGCTATGCACATTGCATCGTGCAGGCTCATAGAATCTCCCACATTCAAACGTGCGTCTAACAAATTAGTAAACAGCTTCACAAATAGCAAAACTGCTTTAGCACAAGCATTTGTGTCAACAGTTATTATGAACGGCAAGAGATTCAGAAGTCACGGAGGTCAACTTCGTTAGTACGTATAACGTTAATATACTGGGCTGTAGGTGCTCATATACATTTAAATAGTAAATTGCTCGCTTGCACCCAGCATGGGTATCGCCAACGAGATTAAATCAGTGCGTGAGGACATATGTAAAGATTAACATCCGGCACGTGATTGACTGACTGAAAATGACGCTGGACGCCGATCGGCGCCGACTTACATTTTAACCAAAATGTAAATGACTGTTCGATATTGCGAACAATCGTTTTGAAGGTATTTCCAAGATTAAATCTTTAGACCATTTAGTAATTCCGTTACACGATACTGTGCTACATGCAAGTTATTGTTGAACGCTGTTTACTGGCTGGCAGCAAATGATTTTGCTTATAATTCTACGTGGTTTAAACTCTGCTTCTAATCTTCAAATACATAGTTTCTATGTTGATTTGGTTTGTTCAAGCGTGACCTCTAGCCACTGAGTAAAATAAAAAGAAGTAGACTGTTTTGGACGGCAATAAAAAAGTTGAACAATATTTGAATGGAATGCAGCAAGTCCGACATCCCGCCACCCGTCTGGGAGCGATCGAACGAAAGTAAAATAATTATTAGTGTCACGTAACGACAAATTATGAAGTCTCGACGCGTTCCCATTAGTTACGCGAACTCTTTGCGCCGAACCACCGTGCGACAAACACGCAGACAATAACACGATCTTCTTAACTATGTATCTAGATGTTTGTCCGTATATATGTTATCTATTCTTATGTGAATTGTTACCATAAAGTAGGGTTAATAAATGTATCAAGTTTGAAATAAGTTAACAATATTCCTCAAAATTCTCAAGACAAACTTCAATTCTTTCGGCTCGCTGATGGATGAGTCTATTATCATCTCATCAATGTTTTTATTTTTAATTTATGCTAACTTTCTTCATAGTGCGATTAGCGTTTCATTCTAATCTGATCAGATCTTAATCAATAGCTTAAAAACGCTAATGACCAATTTAATATGCAATCAAGCACTGTTAGAAAAAATACTAAATCGTTTGGACTAAGAATATGAAGTAAAAACGTGACAGCGCTACCAATAGGCTTGCGAACGATGTATTAAGAAACAAATTATGTTAGCACCAATCTTTTGAACAGTAGAGCACATAATTGAACGCATACGCACACAGCGGTAGTAGATGTTGCCTTGTGACAGGTATATCAATAGGCGAGAACGTACCACGGTATAGTAGACAACGCTAAACAAGTTGTGGTGAGCAAAAACAACACATAGGTAGCAATTACTTTGCTTTCGAACCAATGTCTGTGCTTTCATCCGTTCATCTCACGATGGCGAGCCTTACAAGGAAGCAGCATGGTTCAGTATATCACTGCAGACGCCGGTGTCTAGTGCAGTTCGCGGCACGTACGAAGATTTAACGACTGATACGTTTTCTAGTCCAAAACATCTGTTAAAATGTTTTCTTCGCAACAAACAAAATAAATGTTTAGATAGAGCCATGCTCTCCAAAATGTGTTTTCTTTAGAACTGTATTGATTTTACAAAGGTTCTGCGCATACTTGCAACTGCAGTTATAAGAAACTTCATACCTGACCTCATAATTCTATTAAGAAAACTTTACCAAGTGAAAAATGAAGCTTGATCAATTCAGATTTCATAAGTTCTACCTTTTCCCGGTGGCACAGACCGTGATTGCGGCACTACACCGGTACTTACAACTTCCCTTCAAGTAAAAGTAGTCCTGACACGAGCACGAATTATATATCTGTGCGTTCACTCACTGGACAAAGAAGTTGATTTTCAACAATACGAAAAGGAACCTGTTCTTTGTAGGAATCACCTGTAACTATCTTGCACAGGGACCGGTTTCCTGCGGTCAGAAAACCACAAAAAGGTGGTCGTCACACTTTCGACTAGGAATATAAAACTCCATGCATATTGTACCACTTTTAGTATATTATGGATCTCATTTCACGCAATTTTTATTTCTATTGCGGTATTCTGTTTTAATGTTACGATCTTATTATTTGTTGAACATAAGTAGTACAAACAATTGTTTCAATTTCAATAGCTACTTTGTTCCCAGTAAGTCACACCGGACCGATACAAAATAACGATAAAATCAACATTCATCATACGCACGATTGTAATGTCATTTCTTGGAAACGTAACAGTTTATAAATGAAGCGAGCAGTTTGTGGGAGGCTGGAGTAAACTTAGCACCGAACAATCAACGGGAAACCATACTGGGAACTGCGAACTGGTAACCGGTATCCATTAAAACGGTTTACGTTTTTGTATCTGGACTAAGTGGCTATGTGACAGCTAAACCGAATGGACATAAAACGGTATCTACTAACAATTTTCTACACAATATTAAGTGGCATGATTTGCATCTCTGTTCAGCGCCGCTTCAAACTGTATCTCATGGCGATGCATGCGGACAATTTACAAATAATAAACATCAAAGAAACAATCAGATGACTCATTTGTTTTATGTTTTAATTTGGAGCTGAATTGAAACAGAGAAAGGCTATATAATATCTAGTGTAAAAATCTGCACACCTCTTATATAGTGTCTTATTCCCATCATAACCATATAATTGATTAAGTTTTTTCGTTTACGTTGTAACACCAAGTTATAAATAAGGCTATTACGCTGATGTATGGTACGTTTAAAACTGAAAGTCGATTTGTTTACAGTCACGCCACAGTGAAACAATGGACAGTTATGACAATTTTAAAACCAAAATGGTTGAAGACACTATAATTTCGATTTGCCAATTTGAATATGAAAACCGTTTTATGGTTTACAACCAAGCCTTAGCTTTTACTAAAACAAAGAGAAGCCTCGAATAAAAATTATTCATCATTTTCAATTTCAATAAATCTTTGTTCTATAACATAGAATATTATTTTCATTACTTTAAGCTTTCGAAAGTGCACTCTGTCAATTTGATATTTTAATATTTAAATCTGATAGCATTCTTTGGTTTGTTGTTCTTGTGGGTTGCTTATTTGAGCAGCTAGTGGGCGTCCCCATACACTTTAACTGCAAGCCTTTGATGTAACTAATGACATTAATGATATAATAGCAGAACACCATGTCACGTAGGCTTTTAGGCCATGGTTTAATAGCTTTGAATGTGGGTCAGACGAGACTTCATAGTTCGGCTGAATACACAACTGTTCTAGAATCGTTTCCAATACTACAAAATTGGGACAACTATAATGATATTACCTCTATATTCATAGCCCAATGGCTACAGCCATTATATTTATTTTTCGATCAAACTGTTTGATGTGGCATTAATAGCAGTTTCTTATTTATTGAAATAAAGGTTTTGGTGTCATTCCTAAAGACATCAATTCTATAGACCCAAATAAAAAAAATATTTGTTACTTCGAAGGGATACAATCAATCATCGAAAAATAATCATCAACAAAAAGCTATTACTCCAAATTAGTAAGCAACTGAGTAAATATTGGAAATCCGGGCCGAAACGATGGATAAATAAATAAACACTACCGAAGATGACTTCGGAATAATCTTGATTGGAAGACGCTGTGATGATATTGTCGGCAGGGCTATTCGTAGCTGGCTAGCTGTTCTGTCAGAATTGGCTTTAACATCAATAAGTAGTGGATGGAACAGTTTGCAGTCGGTTTCGCCTTCACCGACGGGGTCAACGATTCTCGACTCGTCAACAAATCCATCGACGAGAATAACCCGTTACACTGCATCGGCTTCCAGCGGATTTCACTCGCAAGTATCGCCTAGACCATTTATACTGTCTCCACTTGTAAACTATATTTTTAGGGTTAACCTTAAAAGTCTATATTTGGAAACCTGTGCCGTTAGTAATATTATTTCTATACCGAGCTTGAGTAGAGCGATACGAGGGAATGATAAGCAAAATCATTTGAAATGTAACCGTTAGGATTATTAACGTGGTAGTTCTGTACGTTAATGAGTTAACTAATTAACGGTAAAACCAGCAGGATACTTTAATGATCAGCAGTTTCGATATATTATTTTCCTCTCCCAAATATCATTAAATATTTTATCGCATTGAGATAAGTAATGGTCGTTGCTGTAATATTTATCTATGATGAGTAACGAGGTTACTACAACGTGCTACTCCTACGATTTAGAAACTTGTTTTAACTAAACAGATAAAGATCTAACTCTTGTTGCGTAGAATACCTTAACGCAGTGGCGTAGCTACGAAGGGGCTAGCCGGGGCAGT
>JAKRBP010000145.1:77602-93284 GCA_022398575.1 Heliothis subflexa | reverse complement strand
TTCATACATTAACTTCCTCATGTAATAATTAATTGCGATGCCCCATTGTGGTAATTATGTTATGTATAAAAGGTTATCATATCACACCGTTTTGGCGGTTGCGGTTGATAAGTTTTGGACTATATAAAAAGCCAAGGTTTCAACAATCAAGCAGTTTTCGCTCCACGTGTATGCGAAGGTTCTTTGTTGATTGCAAGTATGTTCGCATCTTTAATTATGTCTCAGGTAAGTTTTGTGTATTATAAATTAATGATATTTGCTGTATCATTGTAAATCAAGGATGGCAATTTCTTATCTTTGCGCGGCAGAATTTTACACGTGTAAATGTAACTGAGCGCTCTACTCTTTGAAGGACGACACATATTTTTTTATCAAATACTGTTTAGTATGTCTATGATGACATTATCTTTATCGTAAAATGCATGCATATTAAATTAGCGATGTCTGGTTTCCTCTTCAAAGTTCAGGTTGGGTTCTTCATTTAAAAATCCACGTAGACAGTATTTTACAAGTCTTTGTATGCTAGATGCCTAGGAAAAGGCATGTTTATAAAATGAATCATTGCATTTTGGCGGCATTACAATCTGAAGCCTTCTGCATTGTAACTGTCCATTAATATTGTTTACCATAACTAGATGGCGTGACTCACTATGGAACAAAGACTAATGTTGGTTTTGACTGCTTCAGTCTTCTGTTTATCGATGATAGTATTTTCCTTGTACTGTATTTAGATTTTTATTAAAGATGAAGGTCAGCGATTGTGCAGCGATTAGACCTGAAAAATGGAAAATACAGAATTTTTAAGTTGTATAATTTATCACGTCTTCAGGGCATAACTCGAACAATATTATCATGTAAGAGCTTAAGTATTTAAAGGTATATGAGCTAAGTGGGTTAACCCAGATATTAGGTTTGCAAATCTTTGGTCACTTTTGGTGTAGTTAAAAACTTCCTTGCAGATCCCATCTATGCTGGAGGCGGCTTCTAGTCTAACCCGATGCGGCTGTGTACCTACTAGTATTTTACATGGAGCGACTGCCTACCTGACCTCAATCCAGTTACCCGGTAACCCGGTACCCCTTGATAAGACCTTGGCTGTCAGACTTTCTGACTCCTGAATACCCGTAACGACTGCCAAAGATGTTCGAACGACAGCCGAGATCAGCGGCTTATCTTTTCATAATGCATATTCAACTACAGATCCGGTTATAAATTACAGTAAATACAGAAAAAAACAAATCAGACAGCTTATTCTTAAATTAGACATACGACAAAAACAGATTGATCTCGACTATCGCAAGATCGCAACACTTGAATCGTCGAATGATTAAAATGCGGTGGAAGTGCAATCTTGTTGAAGTTGTGCACCGTTCATTGATTGACCTTAATCTGAGCCAATATGCTCAATCTTATGTCCATTGTTGGCTAGTATTATGCAAGTGTATGCGGGCGAACTTTCTTACTGGTCAATGAATCAGAAAAAATTGGGACAGATTCCCTCATCTTTCGTAGACTCTCTACACGCATTCTATCAAATCCCATTTACCCAAGAGTTTGGTGCTGACAAGCTATACTCCTTAATTAGTTTGTAATTATGGATTCTAATCAGCTTTGCCTTGTAAAGACATTATAATTTATGTATGTAACTGAGATTTGGCAGTTTAAGGCTTCTTAAAGTAGTTACTTAGACGATTCTTTGATTTGCTTGGTCGATTTGTACTTGTGACATTGAAGACGTGTTCTCTTTAGATTTTTAGACTTATTCTATATATAAAAAAGCCAGTATAAATTATATCTTACTTATGTAGTGATTTCACGTGCTCTCTGAATCCCAGCATCATTCACATCGTGCGAACGCTACGCACTGCTAATACTTTGAACTTGATAACGACGCAGTAGGGCTCCGAAGTCCACCACCTGAAACATACAGCCACTCATGTTACTAACGTTCTATAAAACAAATAACACTCCAATACAAAAAAGTAAAAACCCAACGATATAAATAAAAATGACCTTAACTTGTTATGTATCTTTATACAATTAAGTGATAATAGTATCATCATAATATTGCCCTAGAAAAAGTAGTCAAAACAATGTCATTAGATCGCCAAGGAAATAACGAAACAGCAAAGTAATACTCACAGCGCCATTACATTCGTGAGAAGTTTCTGCCCTGCTATCGTCCGCGCTGAACGTGTGCAAGATAATCCAGTGATGTAACTTGCAACGTGACGTAACACAGTACGGTGAAAACGAGAGTGTTCGTCCGCGCCACGCGAATATACGCCTTATATCGACTAAGATCCATTCAGGTGGCTCGGCCGTGACAATGCGCGCGACTGTCGGCGGGGCGCGGGACGCGGCGCAAAAGTGGGTCGCTCGCGACGTGTACAGTCAAGTTCAAGGCCACACACGGAGGCAATGGGGCGCCAATCGCCCCTAGATGGCGTTGCGCGAATCGTTCGAAGTTCGAAAATTTTGCGAGCCCCGAGGGGGTGCGGTGCGGGGCGCGGGTCTGAGCTGCGGGAACGAATTTTCGGTGCAACACACACTACACGACGCTGCACTCGTGTACCGAACGTCGCCTCGCGCAGTACTTTCGCGCAGCACTAGATCCAGACTTCTAAGCTAACCTAGACATACAATAACAAGCCGACATGGACTGGATGGAGATGGAGGATGTGGTGCGTACATTTCTTATTTTATTTTGTGTCCTGTAAAACATTTCACGGCGTTTTTATTATGAAAATATGGTGCCGGTTTTTTGTAAACTGTATTTTGCCTTGACCTAGGCTAACATTTTATCAACAGCTACACGCCGGACTGCCGAATATTTATCGCTCTGGTATTATATTTCCTCGTGTTGTTAAGTGTTTATTGAATGTGAACACCGATAAATATTGTGTTTTAGCTGACAGTTGCATATGTTAATGCAAAAAATGCTTTTTTCTTCAGATTATGTGCTCAAACAATATATCTGGTAGCACTGTAAATATTTAAGTGAATTGAACGCAGTTTTCTAAGTGCATTCGTTTACTTTATCCAGGTATTTTTAATCACTCGAAATAATTACTATTTTCCTGTTACATATTTTACTTACCCTGTGGAATAAAAATCAGCTCAATAAATGTTTTCACAACACCCGGTCTGATTTCGAAATTATTTATGCCCAAAATTTTCGCCGACATTTTGTTGAACGAATTTAGTGCCATAATTCAAGTTTTCTTGCATCACTACGGAAGGGATTACGTATTACGTATATGATATATTGTTATTGGTGATAGTCTAGGATTTTGGGAAATCTAGTGTCGTAGGCTCGGGCTAGAGCGGCTCAACACGTGAAGCGTACCCGACCTGCCCCAACCGGTGATCGATCGAGCCGCCTACCATTACCCGCCTCTAACATTCGTGGCTTGTGCGTAGCGTCTATTTTCTCTTCATGAAAAATGTACACGCATCTTCTACATTCTTTACTATTGTCTTCTCGACTTATAATACTATTTTTAGTTGTATTACCATTTCTTGACTATTTGTGACCACATTCGAATTTGTCTAAAATCTTCCTTCATTTTTTTGGATTTAATTTTCCCTTAATTTTTCAACTTGTGCATTTTACTTGGAAAAGTATGAAGGTACCAATGCACTGACTTGAGTTTTATAGGCTGTAAAAAGCAACTAGTCACGCAAAATAACCATATCATATTTATGGACTATTTAGAACCGTTAGACGGTGATAAAGTAAAAAAATGCGTCTGGATTTTGGGTTTGTTTCTTGCTTGCATTATTATGTATGCGTGGGCAATTAATGTGGTCTATTTTTTCGTGTGTTGTATAATCCTGTTCGGGTTGATATCGAGGCCCGTTTTTATCGCTTGAGTGTATAATGGCCTCTTTGATCCGTTCTGTATTAATAATAGTGTCTGACTTATATCAATACGTTTCTTTGTTTCTCTGTTCCTTCTCCGTCTCAACATTAGCTCTACTTTTTCATTGGTGCAGCCGTGACATCTAGATCTTTTTGATTAGTATTTTTTTTCTGTTCCTTTGACCCAATTTTTACCTTCTTCCCCATTACCCAATTAATCTTGGAGGACCGAAAACTCTCAAAATCATGGATGACTTACATCCGAATTTCAACATGCATGAAGACAAAAGAAAGTATGTATACTTTTGCAGCGATTACTCTATCTAATCATTTTTTGTTGTTGCAACGTGATGCAAACGTCGGTGATATAACGCGGCCTTGACTGGACTTATCGACTCAATCTTTCCATGCACTGACACATATTTTTAGCAGCATTACCTCCTGCGCTTAGTAATTAGGTACTAAAACATTTTGAACAGTCTTTTTTATCGATATTTATTTACAAGCATCACAGTTTTCAATTCCAACATTATCCTCTTCAGAATTCTTTTTAGACTCACATAACATTTTTAATCCTTCATGTCTCGCTGTTTCTAGTTCTTACTTGATTCTATGTAAGCACGATGCAGTAATTACGATAACAGACTGTAATATTTTTTTATCATGTGCTCTGGCTTCAACGCCGTGCAAGTTCATTTATTACGAATATTATAGGCATGTAAATAATGCTATATATTCAAACTGCATTGTTTCAATATTAGGAAATAATTTTATTGAATAAAAACCTTTTACTCAATATTATAAAACTGTATGCTCGATGTAAATGTTCTCCTACTCTTGTTAGTGGCTTTGTATAAAATAACACAAAACAGCGTTTGCATATGTTTAATTAATTGCAGATGATACTTTGATATCAACCGACCTTAGGTTACAAGACTATTGGTCACGGGCAGGGCAGGTTTCAACGATAATAAAATAATTAGTTTATGTTAATGCTTCCGCGATCAATTTCGATTATAATCGCCTAGCTGTAGTGAACATGAAAACTATCCATATAGTTCTTGCATAATCTAGTCGATTTAAAATTTCCACCTTTATCACGCCTTAACGACAATTACATAATAACATATCAGACAGTGCAGTTTATTAGTCACACAATTAACATAGCTCTGTGATCAAATTTGAGCTATGTCTAACGCGGCGGGCCTTGATGTAAAAAACGTGATGTCTATCGTCACCTTTTGGAGATGTTTTAGCGTGGTCTAGACCGATAGATGCAAGCCAATGCTGATTTTGTTGTATTATGATTTCGCAGCGGCGCACCGTAGATAAAAAGCCGGCGGAATGCGATATGCAACGTTAAAAATACTCGATTATCGCGTCGTCGGCAACCACAGTCCCTGTACCAAAAATCAAGAAGTAATGATACCAACCAAAATTACATAGGTAATGCAGTTCGGTAACTATTGCTGGTCCACTTAGAAGCCACGATGTAGAAGGCTTCGCAGCTCGAGCGATATGCGTGTAGCACACCGATGTTTTCGGCGAATTCGTATAATTGACTATGGGTGGAGTGAGGCGGGAGTGAGGGGGGCTCGAGCGGGAGATTTGGCTGTTGGCCTTGACAATGAACCGGCGGCGCGCACACAAGTGCGATTTTATTTGTATTTGAAATACACGCACACACACAATTAGAAGTTGTTCCACGAATTGCCTCCTCCCACACAATTAAATATTAGGGCTGTCTTAGGTAAATGATTAATGCATGTTCAGTGCACAGGAAGTCTGATCAGGAATTGAACAAAAACTTAAAGGGTACTTGTTTTTTGTTCAGTTTAGCTTTTTTCAATTCATATTATTCGGCAAGGTCTAACTTCAATTATCTAATTGTTATATTTAAGTGGATTAGAATACGGTAACGGGTTATTTGATGGCTAAGCTTCAATATCCGTTTCTAGAAGATTTTCCTGCAAAAAATGATTTGTCGCTTGCTAGACGTCAAAATTTGCCATAGAAGACTTACCAGACTCTCCCTAAGACGATCCTGAATATGAACGTAGAAAACAAAGAAAACTGCTTATTCAATAATATGTCGTGCTTCGTTCAGTCACAGAGCCAACCCTGCCTCCAAAAAAAGCTAACAAATTGAGTCGCGCCCGGCGCGCCGACGCCGTGTGCCTGCCCTAAGACAACCTATACATAGACAGCCTAGGGCCCGACGGGATGTTTATCGATAATGCCAAAAAAATCCCCACTAACGAGTCCTGAGTCTGGCTTATGTTATTTTACTGTACATACCTGTTTACGTACACAATTCAGACTTTTGGAAACGTTAACTTTCCCAAATCCCAATTTAGCTTACCTCCCTGATATTTTTGGAAACATCCAATTCCAATTTCGGATAGGAACGTCGATTTTGTGCCTCCAAAGCTAAATGATGTTTCATAAAGACATTAGGTATAAGATTTAGGCAACGATAAATTATCTGATAAAGCACCACCTCGGTGAAAGAATTAGGTAATTGGACTTTTACAATTGTAGAAATTCAGAGTTGGCAAAAGAATTCAAGGCCGCTCATATCATATTTGAGCTAGACGATAATATTAATAAATCCTACAGGTACATTTACTACGTATACAGGGTATATAGTCACGTTTTTGTCTGTCTGCCTTGCCTGTCCGTCTATGAGATCATTATAACTACAGCCCAATTTAACCGTTTCTTTTGTTAAACGTTTAACTGATCTAGGTTTAGTTTTTTGTTCATTTAGAATCCTGTGGCGTGTGGAATTGCGTTTTAAGTTTTGTATTGTTCTTTGTGTTGTTTTGGTGTTTTATCAGTAGGGTTTCATATTGCATCGTCAATCTTGTTTAGTTTAGCATTCAAATTGTTGGCTCAGATTCTTTTAGCAGGTTTGATTCGAGCAATGCAGTTTGCTTATGATTTTGTTTTCAATTTACTAGGGTTTCGGAAGTGTGTCAGACAAATTGGATTTTAGTTTAGACTAGTCATGGATTGGTGGTTAAATTTCACAACAATTCGAGATAGTGATTAAGATAAACCAGATTTACTTAATCGATAATTAAATCAGCATTCATTAGGTATACCTATTTTATTGTGTTTGCTTTAAAAATATACTTCACCTTAGATAGACGATTATTATCATCAACCTACATTGTAGGTCATTTTTTCAGTCCACCCTTAATTGTATGATATTTTTTGTTATTTTTTTAATCATAGGTTTTAAATAGGTATTCCTTAATAACAATAGTTTCTAAAGATACATTTCTGATAATGTTTTTTTGGACAATAATTTGAATAGACAGACTTGCGTAATGGAAAATGGAATGGATGACGACCTCCTGTGGATTGAGAATTAAAAATAAATATAGGTATTATTTCAATGAAATTTGAGAGAGCAAACAACGCTTAGATATTAGATATTAAAAATGTTTATCGCCTTTAGCCAAATGTCAAGTGAAAACATTTCTCTCAATGTTCATACAGACCTTGGAGCATTTTTGGTTATTTTGAAAGCTTTGATTTCATTCATGGGCTTATGTTCTTCTTTCTTATTATAGAGGTATAATCGTTTAGTATTTATATTACTGTTGCTAATGTCAATTATTCCTATACAAAACATAATTACGCGATTATTATTATTGACAATAATCAGAGCAATAAAATTGTCACTTCTCTCGTCGTTATTCATAATAATATAACTGAGCCGTTGCGTAACGTTACGATATATTCAAATTGTATCACCAAAACCGTTGTCTTTTTAAATGTGCATGTTAACTGCACACAAATTTCAAAATTATCATTGTTTGTTACCTCAAAAAGGTTTTTAAAACGTTCGATAACATCCAAAACAAAGCGAATATGCGCTCGACCAATGGCGGCGTCAGTACCTTGGCAGCGCTTCAGGAAAATCAACGTTTTGCCTTTATTCGTCGGTTTGTAAGCGAAGGGACCAATCTGAAAGGCGGTTAGCACGTGGCAAGTGGTTGGGCGGCGCATGCGTGAACCGTGAAGTCTGGTGGGGCGTCGAGGCGGGGCCTGCGTGTACGCAATGCGTGTTCGCAGTGCGTGCGAGTCGCTCAGCGCGCATCAAGCTTTACCTTCATTGCGCTCCCGCAAAATACATATCATTTAAATAAACGTACATAGTGCGTTGAACTCAAATGTTCTTTATGTTTGTGCGCCAGTGCTGTGAATTGTTTTTATAAACACATCAGAATGTGTGCGGTAGAGGATGCCTGGCTGTTCTCAAATATAGCCAACACATTGGATATGATCGAATCTTCTCACAATGTGAGTACTGCAGCCATTACAATTTGGGAGATACCTTGAACGGGTGATTCATGGAGAAAACACTGTTTTGGTCGTTAACATGTTTTTGAGAGATAAATCACTTAACGCAAGAGCATCAGAAAATTGGTGTAAAAAGACCAATGTTGGTCCTGTCTACCGTTTTCGCTAAGTCTGAACTGAGTAGCAGACTTCGGTACCTATTATCTGTCCCTTATATCTGTGCTTGGAATTATACGTAGAATACGCAATCGAATAAAATTAATAATTTGGCTCGCAAGCCAAGATAACGAGAAAGTGACAAAATCTTCGTTTTTAGCAGTTGATCTTTGACCTATATTATTGTAATAAAGTACTTGCGACTAATAAACATATTTAATGAATGTCAGTACACGTGATCTTACCACGATAAGAACAGTTGTTTATGTTTACTTATCTACTAGATACAATGTATACGAAAATAGCTATGTACTAAAATAGATAAAGGAAGGTTTTACGCTTCTATCAAAATGCGGTAAAATCGGTCTAGCGTTTAGAAAACTGTGTAAACCCTCAATGTACAAAAATGGTCATTTCCCGACTGCAAAGAAGGGTTATGTTTTCCTTCGAATGTTTCTATTATTTGATTCTCAACGCTAGATTTTTCCAAAATGCCCCAAACTGCAAATATCTTGATAATTCAAATTTTCGGACCTAAGGACCAAACTTTCCCAAACTAACACTTTCTAGTCCTGAAGTCTAAATCGGTTCAGAAGCGTTGTAGCAAACTAGTATAAAAGTGTTTATCGCGAAGTAGCCGATGTAATAATAAACAAAACTGCATTTTGTTTGCCTTCTCAATGTCATATGGGCGTTGAACCGTATTCACTACTTGTTGCACTTTTTATCTTATTATTCCGGTTGTTAGATGGCTGACACAGATAGTCAGTTCAGTCTTATCTATTTTACTATGTAAAATATAATTTTGTTTTTGTCCTTACCTACTTAACAAGCCTTCCGCAACTTTTTTGCGGTCAACGCAGACAAAGGGTAATAGATTGGTTTAGGAAGGACGTCCATTTTAATTGTATTCATATTTCTTAATATTGCTGTTGAACCTGCATAAATCATAATAAATAGCAATTAATTTATGCTATGAGATTTGCACACAATAGTGCATATGCAACGTGATTTTAGTTTCTACTCGAACTTGAACAATTTTATTTTCTTTTTGGGACAAGAAAATTTAATGTACAAGTTTCCGAAATCCCCTTTTACGTTTTATTTTTTAATTTCTATGACTCAACTTGTTTGTAGCGTAACAATATCAAATGTTATCGAAGCGAAATGGTGTCATGTCCCAGACAATGACAGTTAGTGTATCGTGACGTCACAATCCATGCCTAAATGACGCTTCATCAGTGCAAGTGTCTCTTACATAAATTAATGTACTACTTAAGATAAATTATCGTCTATGTATATACTTGCGAATGGAGGCTAGGATTAATATCGTTTGAATAGGAGAATGAAATATAGCCACAGTAGAAAATAATATATCAACAGATATCGTGACCTCTGCATTTGATATTAACGTGTAAATGAGTAGAATAGGACAAAGAGGTGATTTTAGGAGAGTAAAATGCGTTTTAAATTGATGTAAACATCTGTTCTGATGTGCGAAATATGTTATGAGACTCTTTTTGGACCATTATGGGTGTCCAGATCTCCAAATCTCCAGAAGGATGTGGTATACGATGTTCTGGTTATTGTTCTATCTCTCTTTGTGGGTTATCAGGCTCTAGGAATGTTGGATTTGGGAATACGTTTACCGAAAATTTTAAGGTGTTCCAAAAACAAGAAATAGATAATGGAACTGTTCTAACTTCTACGAAGACCGCTTCTAAAAAAAAGTAGAGGGATCAAAACATTTCCTAAAATGCCTCAAAACTGCTAGTATTTATCAGACAACATAACAAAGACATGTAGATTTCGAAATTCTCATTATTCAATCAGAACTCCCAAAATTAGGTGTCCCAACAGAGTAAATATTGTCTGTTTATGTTGACGATATCGTTACAGCACGCTGCATTGTTTATCGCCGGCCATTTTGGTCACAAAATATCTCGAAAACGCATTGCGTCATTTTATGTAACAGTGCGACGAGCTTTGAATTATTTAATAAGAACGGTATGTGACCGTCTCCCTTCGAACGCACGATTCCCAAATCGGGGACAAAAATGCGTGTGCTGGTTGAAAAAATCATGTTTGTTGAAGCTGATGATCATTGCGCATACGCTGAACATTCTGGTCTAGTGAATTTGTGTAGTCGAAGTAGTGGTGCGGATGAGGCGTCGTTTTTCCGCGGGCTGCGCGGCGCGGGCGGGCGCCGGTGCCGTGCCGTAGGTCGGGCATAGTGTCGACGTCCGCGCAATGTCACCCCGCGCTCAGATATTCGGCCCCTACCCGCCCGCACCCACACCCTGCGACGCCTTGCGACCATCATTTCCGATCCGCAATTTTGGTGGCCTCTCTGATTTTGGTTCGCCTTTTGCAAGTTCCTTCTGCTGTATGGAATCTGTCTTGATTTTAGTCTTATGACTTTTATTTGGAGTTTCTTTGGCTTTGGATTTGGAAAAATTACTAGCTAACTGTACTTTTTTGAATAATCATTTTGATCATTTTTTTATCAGTCAAATGCACAATTTTGGACATGTAAACATGTGCTAAACCAGCAGACCATGTTGGGGTAGGTCGTGCGTGGTTATATAACATACACGCGGCGTAGGCAGGTGCTTGCAAATCTTGCGATCGTCCGCGTGATATTGGGCGATGTCGGTCGTCGACCCCTCGCTATCTGCGTTATTTAGCCCGGCTCAATGTCGACGCAATGTCGAAACTCACTCGAGTTCACAGACCGAGGCGCGAGACGCGTTCCTCACTCAACTGTGTTGTTCGACCGAATTTTTATAGACACTTACACGTACAATGTAGATAGTATCGATTCTAGGTATTTCTGTACTAATAATAATTGACTGGTGTACGTAAACAATGCTATTACAACACAGACATGCTGGGCCACAAACACATAGAAAAGAGGGCGGCCTGTCAATCATGCATTCTAATGAATATGCTGTAATAAAAATTATTACCTACGTATCAGCCAACACCTCTTTTAATGTTATAAGGTTTTAAAAATTACCATAACAGACATTTATGTCCATGGAATTTTGAATTCATTCTACTGCTCCACATCACAGTCTCGGCATCTTGTTTCATATGCCATAACTTGTCGCATATGCGTGCAGCTCTTAACTCGAGTTAGAATATATGGCACATGGCGTGCTATACCTCATAGCATGGCATAGGTATACCGTTTCTCGCAGTCGGTCTCTGGGCTGTGGGTCGCGGCGACCTCGGTCGCGCGGAAACCGCGCGGCGGTCAAGGCCGCTGTCTAGACGCACCCCCCGCCCGCGCATCCCCGCCCCCAACCCCTCCACCCCACCGAACCAGACTACACCTCCATACTACCTATTTTTACCTCCACACCCGAATTTGCCTGGGCAAAGCCTACAGCTTCACAGCTCGCCGAATCCTGACCTGCCTAAACATAACATGCTATCATTGACAATAGTCACACTTCTCAGCGTGAGGTAGGCTCAAATCGGATACAGTCATGCAGTATAATGACGATTGTCGAATTTAAATATCTAAAAAACATGTTTTTACGTTTTCAGCTAGTTCTTTTTTGGCGTGTTTCCAAAGAGGTTTAGGCAGTTTTTTTATTGATTTTTAGAATTTTTCACACGGGTGTTATTCCTCATTGAATCATGTATCCAATGATAGTGACAAGAGAGGCCTTTAGATAGAAAAAAGAAAAGAACTTAATTAAAGACCTATTAGATATCATCAAATCATAGATGTAGCAGAAAGCGTATTTTTGTTAGATGACGTCAAACCTCAAAATCCGTTGAAAGTACCATTTTAATGACATGAAAGCACTGAATTTATTTCAAAGAATATTCTGAAATGAAAACAAATAAAACACTCGAGTGTTTTTGATCTAAAAAAAGTTCCGTTTAGCCTTGGTCTTGAATTTTTGTCTAAATGCGTCGTAAAAATATAGGTGATGTAATCAGCGAGAAACCAGCAACGCTCATGTATTGTAAAGTAAGGCAAAATGCCGAAATAAGTGTATTATTGCTAGAAAGACATGCATATTAATTTATTTATTTCTTTTGTATTATACAGTAGTGATCTAACGACTTACATTTGAACCCGACTTGAACTCTCCGGGTGAAGGGTAAGGAAAGGCATGGCCCACTTTTTCTGTAGGGCAAATGTGGGCTCTTTTTCGTGGCGGGCTTCTATCCTTAGATCAATAATGTTCCTCGAAGTGCCTTTTGGACTAAAAGCTTCCAAATCCTTAGGTTTACTTAATGATTCTTGGAAGCTAGGTGAGAAACAAAACAAATCTTGGAAAGGCCTCTGTCATTTTCTTTTGAAGTCTAGAACTATATCTAGAACCTCATTCTAGAACTCGTATAGATTATTTGTGAGCAATATTTTAGTGCCACTATGGAGTTTTGGAGAATTGATGCTCATGTCGGTATAGTTTCCAGACCTACCACAAAGGCTACATTGTGAGCAACCGACACATCTGTGTAAACTTCATGATCATTTACTACAACTACATGCCATGTATCACGATTTCGTGTGTGTCAGTATCTATGTGTGGGTTTTTGCATTTTTATCACAATGACACTACTTATAGAATGCGTTAGCGCAGTTATCAAGTATGAATATGAGATATGATAGATAACGCATGGAAAAATACCAAACGTTGTTGGATATGTGGTTGTGTTAAGGTAGGTCCGGGTCGGCGAAGAATTGTCGGTTACTGCAGAAGTTTTTGTTTAGAACGTTGGCGCTACGTCACCAGATTAGCAGCAGGCTTTGATAGAATTTATCACTAATGTTTATATTGTGAGGCCGCGCCTTCTCATGTTTATCTATTGGTATTCGGTTTGACAAAAAATGGGTCAGTATCTAACAGGTTAGTTTTTCTTTTGCAAACATGATAGCGTTTGGGCGTCGAGGTGGCCAAATGCTTAAACTGTTAGATTGGATTTCAAGGTTAACATCTGTACCGGATCCTTGTTGAATATTTTCTCAGTGAATTTATGTTCTTAGATATAGATGAACATATTTTGGCACGTTTAGTCTTCCATTTGACTGACTGACACACTGAAACCCCACTTCTAGTGTCAAGTATTGATCATTATACGAGATGTTCTTTTGGTTATTTCATGTTGTACTATTTATAGATCTTTTGTTTAGCAAAACAATAGCAAAACCTACATCTACGGTTTTCAAAGTTGACGTGAAGGAGTGTGGGGCTCCTATAGCCCAATTTGTAACACAAGCCGTTGCCGGGCCTGCCTCAACACCGGCGTAGTTACGAACTCAGTTTGGCGGTCGCGCCTGCTCTATTCGACATGACGTTTATCTATGAAGGTGAGACCACGGGCGCACGGTCGCTGAACTCGACCGAGTATTATGAATACCTACCTATTTTGCGCCAACACATAAATAGTATTGTGTGGCGCAGTAAGGAATCAGGTGTTATGAGAATAAAAAGTTTTTTTTTAGTCGCGACAGTTGCTGTAATACCTACTTAATGTAATGGGTGTTATGAAATGTCTTCTTGCATTTTGTTCAGGGGCCTTTTCGAACATTTTTGCTTTTTTGAAATCAGGTTTTGGTACTTCTTAGTGGATCTTGATGCAGCTTTACAAAGAGGTTACAATGGTTACCAAATGGGTCTGGGACATTTCGATTAGGAAGGATCTACATGCTCCAATGTATAAATTTCAGGGATAAACAGTGATTTAGATTGTGTACCTACTACGCTTCAAAATAAACTATTCCACCCACGCTTTTAGCGGGGACCTTTGAGTACTATTTAAGGCCTAATGCCGGGGGCGTAGAATTGTTATTGATATTCGCTCAATTTTCAAACATTCAATCTCAATCAACGGCAATTAAAACCATTGTTTTGTGTATTTCAATCATCTTAAGGCCGTCTTATGGAAATATAGTTTTATTTCTAGAAAAATAATTGTATTTATCATTCGTTTTTGAGCACAACAGGTTTCTAGTTCGTTTTATTAAAACAGATGCAGATAGATGCATTTAATATTTATGGCGACGGGTTTTTTTGTTGGATTTGAGTCAATAATTTATTTGTTTTGGTGCAACATATATTGAGCTAAGTTTTCTTTGAGAATAGGTTTATTGCTAGAAAATATTTTTTCAGCTCCGTGATTTTCTTCTTTTTCCGAGAGTCTTGATAAATTGTTTATAATTTTATCCGTTTAAAATTACGTCTTCATTGACAGTTGCAACCATTGGTTGCAACAATAAAAAATAATGTTATCTTTTTCCCTTACCTAAGTTTATCAACGGTTTTACCAGTAAACACGATCGATATATAATTGGCCATAGACTGCCTCACATTTTGCGAAACAAAAAGTGCTAAAGTACTTATAGATATTCCCGTCAAACGCATTACCAAATAACAATGACTTGCTCTTTGCTTTCAGTCTAGACTGAGTCATGCCTTACTGACCTACCCTAGCGGTTAGTTGAGTTAGCCTAGTCATAACACATCATTTGTTTAGCGTGCTTCAGCAGACTCAACGCTTATGAGGTTGTATGTACGAAGGCTTACATAAATAATACCACGTTACGACGTCATTACTGTAGTCTCTGCTACTAATTTATATTACAGTAGATACCGTGTACTGAAGTGTCTAGAAGTAATTTATATTACCTACAGTACTGAATTTAAATTGACTTCAGCACCCGGTTTTTTCAATCCTATCTAATCAATGCAATCCTTAACATTTTTGTGCATTAAATTACCTTTCATATTACAAAATTAACTAAAGTAATAAAATTCAAGAATATTTTATTGATAAAGCTTATAAAAATACTTCATAGATGCCATTTACATAATGTAAAATTATGCGAAATAAGATACATTTCACGTCTGGCATTGTGATTGGTTATAGGTAGGTTAAAGAAAACATGAAGTCTACGTCTGGGCGTAGTACTTTCAAAGTAGGCAGTCGATAATTCAAAAGGAGTAAATCAATATAGACTTTATACACAGGTGTTAAGGTAGCTTTTTCATGATCGTCGTGTGGCGTTAAAGGAATTATCTGAAGTATTCATTGAGCATCATATAACACTGCGAACATAAAACCAGTCTGACTGTTAAGCGTATTTAATGTATCGCGGTTTCACTTGCGTCCTATGTACACCTTATCCTTTTATGTTTCTCTGGTATGTGCGTTTGTAATTTCAAGAACAAACAAACTTTTGTGATAATGATAAAGAAGTAAAGGTTGATTGAAACAGGGATTAGAAGTTACGACTCAGTGTTGCTACTTGCATAAATAATTTTATGTGCAATATGGGCAAAGGATGTACAGACGACAGCAGGTCAACGTATACCAATCTGT
>JAKRBP010000143.1:59923-70627 GCA_022398575.1 Heliothis subflexa | reverse complement strand
ATACGTACGTAGGTAGTAGTAATCAAGAACATTATTTTGTACAAAAGAAAGTAACGAACTAGGTGTAGGTAGCATTGCACCGCTTATTGTTTTTTCAGGAGTCATATTCCATTTTCATAGTAGGTTTTGGGGACTTTCATCCCCAGCAGGCAACAATTCTGAAAAGAAAACTTAAACTGCATAAAGTATTCATATCATAACAGATAATTTATTACTTGTAAGTATTTGTGGAAATTGTGTCGTGTCTGTTTAATATTTGCAGTATAATTTTGATATTATATGGTTTTCCAAAAAATAGCTAATATGAACAAAAGCTGCACTGAAGAAAAGCTCAACTAATTTCATAAAAAAAAGTAATGTGCTACTCGCTAAAAAAATCGTAGAAAGTAGTAAATCTCTTTTTTGTCCGTACCCACCCAATACTGCGTTGTCCATTTTGTCGCACGACCACAACGCGACGTGGCAAACTGCGACCGTTGCGCGCGACACGACAGCGACAAAACGTCGCGCCGCGCTGCTCCTTGTCACCTGAATAAATTACGAAGGTCCGATCTTAATTAATGTGCGACACATCCTACTACTACTTTTATCGTGATTAAGAGCCTCCTGTGTACGTACCTAAGTGGGTCCCAGTCGCTAATAGGCTGTTTATTGCGAACAAGATTGCTTTTGTTTTGATAAAGAATTTGTCTTAACAAATCTGGTAGGTACTGGAAATGCCATAAAAAAAACCGCCGTGCCGTAGTGCATATGACTTGATTTCATATTATGATTCTTTCAACATTTGGTAGAAGGAATAAAAATACTAATGAATAGATATTATTGGTGGTGTAGTGCCAACAATGAGTTTATGTAGGTAATACATTAATTTAAATTGAAAGTAGTTCAGAAATCGTGATCTATATATATTGAAAAATCGTCAGTTGACTTTCTCAGAGAAGAATTGAAAGATGTCATGAAAAGGAAAATTACATTTATATTTTCAAAATCTTAACCACGTCTCTGGTTATATTTAGTTTGAAAGTGTTGGCCCAGAACATTTTCCCCAGATGTATTTCTTTAAAGGTGCCGGATTGTAAAGCTAAACGCTCCGTGTAACGTATCTCCGTCGTGACAATACACCAGTCGGACACGCGGGCGGCGGGGCCTCTCCCGGGACTCGCTAAATCGTATTGGTTTCTCTCCACTTTTGTTTATTTGCTCTCTTTCTCCCGTACTACCCCGCTTCGATAGCACGCTTAAATCATCCGTTTTCTCCCCGACAATATTCTAGGTAAATAGGTTACGGATTTACCGTACAATTTCGTGAATATTTCTGGTACTTACAGAAGGCACGTTGATGGAAACCATGTTTAATTTTCAGTTTATTAGCAACGGTAGTTAAAAGACCGTGTAAATTATACTCATGGCCCGCTTCGAAAGTTACCGCGCTTTACGCTGAGAAAACAGTTGTCGTAAAATTAGCAGTAATAACCGCATTTTCTTATTACAACTACTAAGAATATGAAAGTAATTTGCGTTATTCTGCACGTGTTCCCTTCATACAGCGAGTTATCATGTAATAAGATTGCAGCTAAAGCGCTGGTCATTTCATGCTTGACCCGCAGTATTTCGGCGGTGGGTAGTAAAGCACTGAAATGATAAATAAGTATAATACAGCACACCCTCGGCTAGTCATAATGTGCAAACGCCAAGCTCTCCGCGTTTGGCTGACACTGTTCCGGGCATAGAAGCCAGGGTGCGGTAGCACTGCAAGCGGCAAGACTTCTACACCAACAAATATTACTTAAATAGCGCAAAAGAAAAGTATGTATTATGGTTTCCACGTCGGCCAATTTTTACGGTTATAAATCAACTTACTCATAGTAGTCACGAGTTATAGATGTTCGTAGTAGTTGTGACTAACAGTAATATACAAAAGAAGATAAAATTATTGGTAAAATTGTCATTACTTATCTAATTTGATTGTATTTTTTCATACACCTACATACTTAATATGTCTAAGTAAACTTTAAAATCGTGTTTTCGTGTTTTTTATGACACCTACATAGGTAAAACCTACGTAGCAAGCTCGTAGCGGAAGAGCGGTTCGTAGCATTTCGGTAGTACAAACTTACAATCTGGGTTATCGCTAATAGTGAAGCAGCACCCAAAGGCAGCGAGGCAAAGCGAGGCGCGAGCTTGCTTTATCTGCGCTGGCTGTGCGCGAAACAATATATTTATTGGACAGTGGCGCGGCGCGGCCCGATCCAGAGGATGATCTATTCGCTGTACCCTTACGTTGCCACCGTGTAGGCGACGGACGATCACCGGGTGAAAATTGAGAAAATGCTCAGCTGAAATTGAACTGGATTTTCGGTTTGCTTATTGCTTATTTTCACAGAATAACTAGTATAAAACTAATCAGTATTAATAGGTCTACTTAAAATTCAAAACTTATTCAACTTAAGTAGTCCTTAAGATTGTTTATTGTTGAAATATGTACAAAAGGAGAAGAAAATTGTGCATCTGCAAGATGGGGTTCTGCTGAAAGATAAAAATTAGTAAAGCTGCTTTAAATATTCAGTGTAGGGCGTTAGTCTGTGTCGAGGCGCGGGGTGGGCGCCGTTCCTCATTCAGTAAGGTCACAGTTTGTAGCGGCGCGCCGCGGCCGCACTGCCCCTATTTTACGATACACAGCCAGTTTTGTTTCCAAGATTAAGCCAAACTAAACTGCTGGCATCCACCACTCACTGACCTAACGCTTATTTATTACTCTTGCACAGCGAAATCGAGACTTATTTTTCGGTACGACCGCCAAGAAAAACATCTGCAACCGTGCTACGTACTCGTACAAATAAACCGCTGGGACGTCTCAATCACGGTACTATTTATTCAGGAACTGGTCTCCGGAGAGGCGAACAAGATGGATCGCGGTGTCAACACGAATTTGCATCCCTTGTTTGTCTCAGCGGAGCGTCGGCGGAAAAAACACCGCAATCTCATTGTGTTTGGTGCAGCGGGCGCGGCGGCTCGCATCAGTTATTCGCCGGTGCGGCCGGCTAACACGATTATCTGTCGTTTCAAACGAGACGCTCTTTTTTCCGTTCCCTTGTTTTCCAACTTCACGTCTACTCCGTGTTTTTTTCTGAATAGGAAATGGGATACGTCAGACGAAAAATTGACAAAAATATGGCCGACTCCGATGGAAAATAGTGGGTTTTGCGATAGGATCTGTCGGATCCCGCATTCGGTGTATAGAAAATTTTATTTGCAGGATAATAGTTTTCTTGTTTGTCATGTTTTTGTTATGCTGATTGTATTTTGCATAAAAAAGAGTCCATGGTGGTGTCACCCTAAATGTAGCGAAATGACAGCGTGATATTTATTTTATTAGATGAAAAATTGGGATAGAAGGAGATTAGAATCGGATACGTAGCTACTCGCCAATATTGTAAATTTAGAGGTAGCTAGAGAAGCATGTCATGCTCGGAGCGACGTCACGGACGATTTCCGTGCTTCTAGTCTGTGGCGTTTGACTATTAGTGGGCGTGGGTGGCCCTGAGTTCACGACTGTCTCACTGCGAGACGTACAAACACAACTAGTTATTATGCATATTTAATTAACATTCATGCCTCGCGTCTGTTTGTTTAATGTAGGCTTCAATTATATTTCGTTACCAACCAACTCTTTACGTTTCACAACCAATTATTGACACAATTTGTTTAGTAAATCAATGGTTTTTATGATTATGCGGGTGCGCGTCAACTTTCATAAGTCTCCTCTCATTAGCGCCGTCGGTAGCGGTCCCGCATAAAAACCGGCATCCACAAAAACTAACCCGTGAGATGACAGAAACGATTCTAAATATTTCGGCAATGCTCCGTTTCTGTGAAACAAGATGCACGCCTGTGATTTATGATCGTAGTAAGGCGTTACAAATTGTTTTCCGAATGTTTGCCTTATTTATTACTTCTGGTTAATGACGTAGTAAGGTTCCGGATCACACTGATGATAACGTGTGGGCCTCTGACTGTTCCTCTACCTAATAACAAAAAATGAATAATCATCATCCAATGGTGTTACAAACTGATGTTTAGTCATAAATTGCTGAGACACGAGAGATGTGATTGCGCCATGAATTACACACTAAACCACACGCATCGGTTCATAAAGATCGCTCTAATGTCTTCATACGGCACTCGCAAGCGGCGCAACACGAACTCGCGCCGGAATAGATCCACCAAACTAATAATTTCCCTGCGTTGAGGCCGCGGAGCAGCTCACACGCTCTAGCCAAACCTCTGATTACCACTTGATTACACCCTACAAAAACTTTCATAACCCGGAACTTCCATTGCCATTAGTGACTAAAAAACAATTATTGACGCCTCATGATAGCAATTAACACCCATCTGTTATTACGTCCAAATCTTTACTTTCGGTAGACCAGAGGCCTACTATCATGTTTAATGAGTTGCTCGGTGTACCGGTGATCTCTTAAAGGTAACATTGTATTTTTTTCGTATTGCTGGAAATTGTATCTTGTGACGTCAGCCGTAGGGCTATTTGGGTTTCGTGGAGTAGAATCGTGTCGAGTAGACGTGTGAAGCTGACGCGTGGAGCGGGCGGCGCGCGCGCAGACCACCCGCGCTCGACCACCGGCCGCCGGGGGGCGTGCGCGCTCACACGTGGATACACACTAATAGATCCCAACATTTCATAGTTTTTGTCAACATGTGACATACTTGCAAAAAATATATAAATTATGTTGCAATTTGGAATTCTACTTAAATTCCATGCCTCATGACTGAAATGGACAGTTCTGCTGTGAGGAAAGTGGCGTCCAACGTCTCTTATCTGGAGATAACAATCATTTGTCCATTTACATACGTCAACAAGGTTGACCCAGAACTGAGCATGACATTCTGTGTTGAGGTCCGGGGCATGTTCTGGTGTGGTCCGCGTCCGGGCCGGCTGTCGGCGGCACGGCCGGCACGCGCGCTATGCGGCCTGGCTGCGCGCGCGCAACTACTCAGCTGCTTAATAAATGACCAGCGCGCAGTATTAGGCGGATCGCATACATCATTTATGTAAATTGTGACGAAGACATATCTAGCTCGGTCGGCCGCTGCCTTCACTCGACACGACGTGCATTCCATCTTATGATATTATGCTTTTGTAAATAAATAAATCTACGAATAAATATCAGGGTTCATTACAAAGTGTCACGATGTTACAGCGAGTAATCCTCTCCTTAGTATAGTATCACTTATGGTTGTATCTCCATATTTATTTGTAAGCTCAAGTCAAGCACGTCGATGCCGGATGTATGTAGCTTTGCATAAGAAACAAGCAAGCGAGGTACATACTACAGTAAATTGAGACCATTTGCTTGCTCATGGGCTACGAGCATTAAATTGGCCGTTACCCTCGACTTTTTGCGGGTTGATACACGGCTTAATAACTATAGAATAGCCCAAGATTCTCAGTAGTACTTTCTATTGATTCAAATATTTAACCGCCTACGTAACATTAAAAAACAATTGTTTCATGCTGAGACATGTATTTTAATGGCTCCTATTCTTAAATCTATAAAATGTAATAGTATTTCAAATGCCCTAAATATTTTGTCAACTTGAATGTGAAGATGACTTTATTTGGCCAACACGGCACAGCATGATACTCCAGGTGTTGTTTGTGTCTTTAAATGACTATAATACATTGTAGATAGTTGTTTTCTTTCTTATGGGACTCTGTACTCATTCACTAGAGGTTACCCCCCTTGAACAAAAGACAATTATTGTATGAAGTAACTCCATTGTTGTGAAGAAGTTTTAACAAATATAAATAGTGACTTCTATTTATTTTTGTATGAAGGATTTTGATAATCAATAAAGTGATTACAAAAGTCAGTTGACTAAGTTGATGTGTCATAGGGCTGGTAAGATAAAGAAGATCCTATTGAGAAATCAGTTATAAGATTTGACGTAGTTAATTATAGGTAGTTTATTAACTGCAACACTTATCCCTGTACAAGAGATTTTTTAGGAAAGTAAAGAAATAATAAAATGTTCTACGTTTCAGATAAAATAAAATTGTAGACATTGAAAATGTAATATTATAGACAGAATATATTTGTCAAATTCTATATCGATGACAATGATTATTCAACATATTTGGGAAAGGAGCCCAACAATTCACTTATTTCTGTCGTAAGTTCTTAATAACAGAGATTTGCAAAAAGGCACTGCCTTATGCACAAACTCCCCTGACATCTGCTATCATACGACTCTCGTTATCTCCTACTGTGTCATTGATCACGGAACTCACTCACGACTCACTTAAGATTCTTTGCCCTATTGTACTCGTGAATTATTGTGGGCGTCTCCTAGTATAAACTAAATTGTTGGTTCCCCACAGGCGCCATATTTGCGGTCAGCCTGCACAGTGACTTGACGAGAAAAATCGCTACTTTTATTGTACCAAGGTTCAAGGATTGTTATTGTTGCTGAATGATTTCGCATTACTTTTTGATTTATTGTGACGGGGAAATGTCTTATCAAAAGTTGCTGATCGATTATATGACCATAAAGAATGTCATAAAAATATATTCCAGGAGGCAGTACTTCAACATTAAAACTGGAAGTTTGTTTTCTAGTAATCTAAAAATATGATCTTGTTTTTATTTTTAATTGCTTTTACTGGTTTTATGTTTCTGTTATCAATTAAAAATAATATATTATACAATAAAAACTAGAATGGAACATAGGAACTCACAAACAACCCTTATTCGAAAAAGCAATTTATTCTAGACCACCTAAGGAAACAAAGGGTAACGGACCACCTATACGGATCTCGCCTTCATTAAGTTGATATGAACTTGCAAGTTCATTAAAAACCTATCAGAATTCGTCCATGTGCTCTCCAGTGGAGGTCCTTATGTTTGGACAAGGCGACCACTAACGTGGCACCCCTGTGGTTTCGCAAAACTATATTTTTTCACGCCCTCTATCTTGGTTTGTCAACTGGCACATTAGCCAAGGTGTTTCCATCACGGTGGTCGTTTTTTGCGCGCCCACACCCTGTTAATTGGTGACAATTGTGATCTTCGACCATTTGGGTGAAGAGAGATGTTTTCCTATAACAGATGTGTTAATAACGTCAAGAGCACAAACAATGTATTGTGATACTTCTATCAAGGAGTTGTTTTGTTTGCTCTTTTTTTGCCTTTCACCTAAATATTTATGTATTTAGATCCGATGATTGAGCAGATTCTCTTACAAAACCTTCATCAAGCTTTTGTAAGAGAATCTGCTGTAAGAGAAGCAAAGAAAAACAAATACTTAGATGCCAGATCAATTTCAGCTACCTGCAATATACAAACACAACAACACAGACTTGACTTTTCCACATGCTATAAACAGGTAAACCTCACGTGTAAGTACGGGCGGCATACAAAAAGGCCCATTAGTTCGATAGCAACAAGTACTGGCGTACACAGCGCTGCAGCGGCGCAGATAACTGGGGCACATGCATTTTTTCTCCAGTCTATTTACGTGCTTAAGAGTGATGGATTCGGCGGCTCACTAAGAGATTACCCACGTAACTCTGCCACTGCCGACTGTCAAGGGTCCTGGCGCCATACATTTGATACCGTTCTAGTGCTCTTAAGCGCTCTTCGTGGATTTGTTAAAGAAACACCAATGTTAAAGAGTCTTTGTAAGTTTTTTGTATCAATAGAACTTTTTGTTAAGTAAGTGGGATATTGATATTACACGTTTAAGTTTTTTAAATAATAACTTTAAGTTTCTTAACAAAACATGACTGTAAATGACGCATCCTCTCTAATCCAATACCAAACCTTTCGTACACGTAAAAGCAGATACAAAACTCCATCTACAAGCAACACACACCTTCACAATTAAAATCACTTGCACTTCGTGCTTAGAATATTCAGCGGCGCGTTTCAATTTTCTCACCATTAAGTTGGCGGATAAGCGTATAAGTTCCATATAAGGTATATAAATTATCATGTGCGGAGCGGTATTATTTATGCGAGGTAGCGGGGAAAGGCGCTCGTCTCGATCATGTTTGATCGCGATTTAAGCACCTGTAAGCTTGGCAGGGCGCTCTTTGTGCAGCCCGCTCTCACACGTAGCGTCTGCATTGTATTTCTATACATAAAATAAACGTTTATAATGAATAATAATCATCGTTATTTATTAGACCAAACTATTGTGTCGATGAAAAAGCACCATTACAGCGAGCTGAGGTGAAACCCTAGCGATTCGAAACGGAATTTCTGTTCGCACCGGTAGTAGTAAAATTGTTGCCCTTCGGACTGAGCGATGTGGCTCGGAAAATCCATTCTTGTGAAAACGCTATAAATGTACTTAGAAAAGTTGGTGAAGTGTTTTTCATTGATAAGCCCTGTAACAGTAAAAGTAGCAGCATACATGATTTTTTTTATTCGTATAATAATTTTATTATAATTATCTTTGAACAGAATAAGATGACATTTTCTGAATGGCCGTCTTATAAGGAAGTCAGAGGTATGTATAAAGATAATTTACGCCTTATGAATCTTCGTAGATTCACAGTTTTCAATTCAAATCGAGAATTTTCACAGCGAATATCCTACAATCTGTTCTGCAGACCGTACTATCTGCAAGTACACAAAGGCTCACTGTTGAGGCGTGATTTTTTGCAAATTCGGCCGCCAGTGGCTCCACTATTACTGCGCCTCTGTGCTATAACGATATCATTTTATTGCCTGGCCGATGCAACACTGAAGTGAACCAAAAATTAAAGTGCTAACCAATCAATTTCGCTTATCAAATAAAATTATTTTTATTGAACTTCCTCAATAAAAATAATTTTATTTGGTTTGCTCCCTGAAAATATGAGTATTAAAATCATTTTCAAGTAGTATACTCCATTGCAGGCTAAACTTTACAGTCACCTGAAGACATTAATGTTGTTCATACTAGTAGGAATTTATTAGTAGTTATGGTTATGGTGAACACATAGGCGTTCGTTCACACGTACAATAGAGGTTCCTTAATATGATTAACTCAAAATTCCACGTTTATTTTCACATTTTATTAAAATTAGTCTTAGCAATATTATTTGTTCACTCGCGCATGAAGGCATTCTCGTTGGCAATCGAAACTAATTACCGACCCGTCCTTAGCTGGTGTTGATGAAATAGTTTTTGCGCAGCAGATTCCGGTAATCTCCTTATAGCTCATAAACGGTACTGCATCGGTCCGATATCATATTGTATCGATACTTAATGACGCTAAATATATTGCTCGCGAGAATCGCTCGGCGCTCGGTAGCTGCTTAGTGCTTATATCGATTAATTGTTTTAAACGATCCATGCGTGGCGAGCACTAATGTGACTACATCTGCCGTCGACTGAAACTAAGCTGCTGTGTTTTCTATTCATTCATAATTGGAGCATGAATGAATGAGTGAGTGCAAATGACTTGTGAATGTAAGAATGTGAATAATTGTTTTAGTTTCACTCTTATTGTACTGGAAGCTAGAATATTCTATTAAGCAGACAGAAGGGTTCTAGCAAAACGGGTTTTATGCATAAACACTTATTTAGTGATGTACACTGTCATTTTATAGATGCCCTCATTACAACAAAGCGCCTAGAGGATATTCCGAATGGGTCCCTTATTTAAAATGAGCAACATAATCCCCATATTCACAAGTTTCCTGGCGCTGCAAGCAAAACTGCACTATCTGTTATTATCATCTGTTTCAAGCCCTATAGCAATAGTAGTAAGTACGTAATTATTATAAGTTGTAACAAGTGCCCATTTACCCCAGGTGATTGTTACAACTTGTACGGACATATTTAAGTAGCTGATTACTCTGTATGCTGTATTTACCTTTTACAAGCAAGATATTTATCACTTTAGCTCCATTACTGGCTCTGATTGCCGTAATAATGGTTTAAATCCATGAGAACTATTCTTTATTTTATTTTTACAGATGAATCAGGTGTGTGTAAAAACCGAAGGTATCGAAGCAGGCGTGCGAAGTTTGGCCGGTGCAACATTGGCATCGCGTAGGCTGGCTAATGGCAGTTCGCGCTTATTGATTGAAGCAGGCAGCTGGTAATAAAACGCGTCGGTGCTCGTAAACTGGCACTCGATCCCGTCGCTACTGGCGCCCGCGCACCGATCAAAGAACGACGCCGACAAAGACGCCGCCGCCGCCCTCCTCCCGCCCTGTCAACGCGGTCACGGCCCATACTTAATGCTCGCCCCCGGCTGAAATTACGGCCGATGACTGCTATCGACAATTGAATATTAATATCATGAATTTACATAAAATTCACATGAAAACAAGATAAAACACAGTCGCGCAAAGCATGGACGGTTTAACTCATAAAACACACAGTAAGTTTGTCGAAGCAATCCTAATCCGGCTGGAACGAACCCAAAAACTGTGGGCGTCTCAAGACGAGAGTCACCATTTTAATTGGTCGCATTAGAGCTAAACCCCTTATTAATAGGTTGATTACTTGCGGAGCAGCGCGGGCGGTTGTGCCGCCACCGGCCGATCTGCAGCCGCCTCACAGACCTCGACTTATGCAACGAAGCTAACAAAAGCTCTGTGACTGTAAAGTGCTTCCAATTGCATGCACTCCAACAAATCCGTGGTAAATCTATATATATAAAACTCTTCCGTTACTGAGTGAC
>JAKRBP010000143.1:40393-50423 GCA_022398575.1 Heliothis subflexa | reverse complement strand
CCTTACAGTAGGTAATATATTTCATCTAACGTATCTAGTTAGTAACCAACTGCCCCGCAAAATTTTAATATGCTTTAAAATAACAAATCAACTGTCCAAAACCAACGCTCGTGCCCAGACAAGCGCTACTGCATTAGAATTCCCCTGCAAAACATTAGGTACAATTTAAAAATATAAACATGTCGTAGTTGTAGCGAGCAGTTGTTCCGGGCTGCGGTTAGGCGCGGAGATAGCGCGTCCCGGGGGAGGCCATCAGATAACGCTGGAATATGACGACAGTTCGCGACCGCCCCGCTCCTGAAGTCCTGAACCAAGCTTATACAGCACACGTAAATGATAAAGATAAACAACAGCCTGTACTGTAGATGTGTCGTGTTGAGGACTTTACAGCTTATCGCGCACCTATTACAAGTAATGGACGTATGGCTGTTGATATAAGTCTCGTGCGCAATTGTTATCGCACGCTCCCGTTTATTATTCGTTGTTTAAAGGGAAAGAAGCTGAAATGCAAACGTCATCATATCAAGCAGAACGTGAGTATGAAAATTCTACACTCTTCCCTTTGCTGTGAATGCCAGTTCCAGAGCAGAAAAAAATCTGCACAGGTACAGCATTTTTCAATGGCGGAACATTTAGTTACCACATGAATAATAAACATTTTCCTGCGCAGATAGTATAAAAATACTTTGAAGTAAATTATGAACTATGTAAATATATAAATTAAATTGTCAAAAAATAAAAACAAATTGACTGTTAACGTCAGGAGTCACAACACCATTTAAAAGGACTTCGAGAAATTACGTAGAGCGACAACATCAAACAATAATTTCGGAAAAAGCAATTATCATTATCCAGATAGGAGGGTCGGAGGCGATCGCATTAACATCATAAAAGGGGCGAAGTTTGTGTACGAGCCCCCGGGACTCCCGTCGGCGAAGAGACAGTTACATATTACGCAATAAAGAGCTGTTCTCGCGAAAGGAAGTGTGAAAATGAACAACATCAAGGGGTTATCTTGAATTACTCACTAAAAACTTATTGTCGGGCGTCGCGGGTGTGCGGCGGGGCGGGCGGGGGTGGATTTGCCGCGAACAGATAAGGGCGCGCTATTGGGATCGCGTCGTTCTCATCCAATTACACGGTCGAGCGGGCGCGCCGCGCCGCGCCGAGCAGCGTCGAGATAAAAACGCGGAGCTGCCTAGATGCTGTCTCCGCGGGGATTGTCGCTCGCCTAACGTTTTCACCTACGACCGTCCTCTGTAGCTACCAACTCAATTTGTGTCCCGGCACGGCGACAGCTATCACCCCACTGTAACAACCCAACCATTTCTTTTCGCATTGAAGTCAATGTGAATAAGTAATTTCAGTTGCTGTCGTATTTTGTCCTACTCAATTCATATCGTGGCACGGATTTGACAACGGGTTAAATCTTCAAATAGCTTTCCATATTATTGTCTAAGTATTCTATTTTATTCACGTTGAGTCCTGTTTTATAACAGCGACTGTTTTATAAATTAAACACCTACATTAAACAATTCAAGACCGAGATTTAACTTACAAAGTAAATATACCAAAACGATTTTCCGGGGTAAACTGCGAGCATAAATATGCAACACCATAATAAAATTGCAGAGGGATGATTACAAGTTTTCGTTCTACCCGAGTGGACCTTTCACATTATTATTTGCAACCCCTCGTGCATAGCAGCTACATGATGTTTGTACCTGCTTACAGACGGAAGTAATCTAAGTCGACGTGCTAAGGGAGTCGGTGTCGGGCGCGAGACCGCGGGCTTTTGATTCAATTAGAGCGATCGCCGTGGGACCCCAGCACCGCCGCGCCGCTACGAAGACGCCGAGACGTCTGGAACTCACTCGCTAACTTAACCTAGTTAAAGTTGGATGTTACGCCAACTGTACCGTATAATCGAAAATCTGCTAACTAATACTTTAATGAACAACTGATATTGAACAATTGAACTCCTAAAGTAGATACCACAGCTACCGATGTCTGAATAGCACAAAGCTTTCCGAAATTTTTCGCCCAGCTTTAGGCGCTACCGAATAGTTTTATGGCTATCCCCAAACCATAATTCCCGTCTTAGGCTTAATAGTACCGTAACCTAATAAATAACAGTGACATTTGTTTTCGGTACTAAGCCCCACCCTCTGTCACAAGCAGAACCCAATCCGACAGCGCGACCGCCGCCGTATGTAAATAGTTTACCGAAAGTCGCCGCTCGTCCATCACGCGTTGTCACATAAATTATGCCGCGGCGAATCCGCGGTCGAATCATTGTTTGACTTTTATCTTATTACGTACATCTCCCGATTTTGTTCGCGTCATATTTCTTCTGACTTATCGGCTTTTATCTATCGTTTTGTGGCGAGTCGCGCTATCGATCACCCGATCCCCGCAGCGAGCCGACAAATGTCTCCGAATGTTTTGAGTGGATTAGGCCAACTGTCGGTGTCGGTCACCGGGCTAACTAATGCGCTCCTGAGCTTATTTGGAACGCGTATCGAGTTATTGTCACTTATCTGATGATGTGCGCGCGCGCACCGCCTCCCCGCAGTCACTCAGCCTGACGCTCTCTCCTGCTGCATCATCCACCACTCATAATGACTAATGACTGATCTTTTGTAATGTCTAAGAATTATTTTACATTGATCGCGGCAATAAATTAAGTCACGCACTCGACTCTCAAGGAATGCGTGATTTAATATGTAAATAACCATAACACGACTTGACCATGAGTTGCACTTCTTCATATCGAGATTGATCGGAGTTTATCAAGGCTATGTGATAGAAGTGTAGCAGCGTAGATCTGAATGCGGTATGAGCAACCGGCGAGAGGTGACAAATGCCGTACGAGGATGAACGGTAGTCTCAGCACGAGCCTCGCTATCTGTCAGATCTGTGTGAGTGTCACCGGACACCCGACACCTCGGTGGTATTGCCGGATCGCGTTAAATTAATGAAAACATCCATCCATAAAGACCCAAACGCCTCTGCGTTCTTATGAATGAAATTCCAACCTGCACGGGTTCGAATCCTTTTTTATGATGATCATAAATTAAACGACCAATTTCCAGCGAGTGTCACAGCGCGGATAAAGGAATCATTTTTATAATATCCTCAGCGCTTAACAAGGGTACAAATAATGCCCACGCATATTCACGCGGCTATAAGTCGGGATCGAGAGAGCTGCCACTGACTGCTAAACTGTTAATATAAATAATGAACTGCGTTATGGGCTGGTGTGGTAGGTAGCACTTCGTTGACTAACGATGTTTTTGTGCTGGTCCTCATAACTTGCAGGGATGCGGATTACTTGTTTGTTATTGTTCGCGGGTTTTGGCATCAAACCCTGACTCACTTTCATTGATATCGATGCATTGCCAAGAAACGAGATATTTCATTCGGTCACAGCTTGAAAAGAATAAACTTATTTTCGACAGAGGTCATAATATGTTTATGGCTTATCGCATTTACTCTTAACTATTACATTTTCTACTTCATCTTCTTTTATGACATTGGCACGATGCAATTATTTTGATGTGTTCATGAATTTCGACTGGAATGTTTCAATTAGACTTTATTCACCGGTAACGTTGCAGGTAGGTGAAACATGTCAACATTTTGGAAAATCGAATTATAGGTACATTCTTACAACTCATCATTGAGCCAGATCCAAAGGAGGATTTTGTGCGAGTTTATGTTTGTAAATGGTAACACAGCTCTCATTTACGACCTACTAGATACTCGTCGTACATTTAAAAAGCTAGTCCAACCACACAAACTGTGAAATAGTGGTTATTATTCTGCAAACTGTAACACGATACCGCGTAAGCAGAGTGTAAGGCTACCGGGCGCCCACGCATCGCCGTCGCCCTCAAACGGGCGCCCGCAAATTTATCGTCCACCTCACTCGCTTGACTTATGACATCTGCGCTCCTGCTACCTTTTATGGACAAGCACTGGTTACCACGTTGTTCTCGTGTGATTATCTCGTGAGATCATTGGTGTTTTAATGTCTTAATACAACTTGGTGCAAAACAATTAAGGCAAACACGCCTCTAAAATGAACGATGAATGATAAGCAATTGGAAGAGGAGCTAAACTATTGTATTTTATAGTTTTATACCTTACACATTCATAAATGTGTGAGGAATTTTCCCTTATATTCAAATGAGGAAGAATATAAAACATTTGTCGTTAGTGGCCAGACTTCGCCTTAGACGTCAGAGTGGTAAGTGCCATTGTGGCTGAGGTCCTCAGCAGCGAGCAGCCCTGTTGGGACTATAAAGTGTCCGTATAAATGATTAAGTGTTAAGTTACGATGCTGGCAGGCGCGCGCGCAGCGTGGCTCCGTCCTCCATTCACTGACCAGCGGATAATATTACCTTACCGCCGAAAATATCAAATCGACAGGAAGATGTTATCGCTACAGAATGTTATAAAATTGAATATTTTCATATATCAGGTTGGTCTGCTTACCCCCGCAGCGACACTCTTCCGGCTCGCTCGTCTGTCCTGGCTATCCCTAAACATTTTTATGACACGTTTTATTGTGAATAGAGATGTTATTTAATATCGCTGTTAACGTCTACACAAAATTTGAAAAATGTTTTGAATAATTTTCCTTCTTTTCGTGTGTAGTTGTCATTCCAGTTTATTATATGCTATAAATATTCAATAAATAACAAAAAAGTAAATACAAGTATTGCACCGGACGGACGCTACATTTTTATGATGAAATAGAATACAACACATTGGTAACGCAGGCGACACTGCTCAATAAAAATTGTCGATTATTCAGTCAACAAATTAATCTTATATGCAAATGAAGACCGTAACAATATTTACCTAGATGATAGAAAGTATTTTCCTTTTTGATAGTGTAAAAGTATATTCACGTTTATTTACATACTGAATGGAATGTATCGACATAAACTGAAACTGTGTAAGCCAAGCCAATGCCCTATTTTAAAAGTTCGGTGAAACTACCAAGCAATTAAATCGAACTCAATTGTTTTTTCATAGCCAAACAGCCCACATAGCGTTTTGGGAACATGAGACATAAACATCGAAACATATCGGACATAGCGCCCAGCGTGACAACCACGCTCCTGCAGCACTTCACCATTAACTCAATACGAATCTATAAAAAAACACACTTTAAATAAATACACTATTAAAAAGACGTAAAGTACAATACTAATCGTACAAATCGTTCGTTTTATGTAAACCGAGAGTTTCGCGTTCAATTCATAGAGTATTTATCGGCAAGTCGTGGTTATTAACAAACCGGTTATCTCCTCGCGTGATGTGCACCGAGAGGTGGGCGCCCAACACTTAGAAGACTCATTATCTCTCCGGGAGACTCGCTTATTAGCATGCTAAATTGATTTCGACGCCTACGCAACATCGAACACCATTTAAGCTAAATCCGATAGTTTCGGTTGATTAAAGAAGTAAGACAAACACGTCTATAAATATGTAGATATGTAAAAACATTGTGATATCTTATTTAAAATCAACTGATTATATCGTTAGCAGAATTTAGAAAGTCATTTTTAATAAATATTGATCTATCAAAGAGACGCCGAAAGCAACACAACTAGATTGTAGGGTGTTCGCGTCAAACGTTTTTCCAAAACGTTGCGCAGGTGTTTCGCTCTAAAATTGTTTATCGGAAAATGTGTATATAAAAATGTGTGGAGTGTGTCGTGGCGAATATCAATTAATAGGCGTTGGTGCGCGCGGAGCTGCAAAAGTGTAAAGTGCACTGAGGCGGGGGGCGTTGCGTAAATCAAGCGCGGATACGCGTGAATTGCCAACGTGGAAATATGTCCATCCGAGACTCGCGCCTCGCGGACCACTACTGTTAGGATTTCGTTTTTATGTGGGAGATTAGGTTCTTGTTTTCATCCAATATATCTAGTAAACCTATGTAAAAATATTCAGAAATCTCTTAATAGACAAAAAACGGTTTATTGTGACATGGTGTTCTAATCAAAATTCTTCAAGATACTAAATAAATATTTGAATTATTGAAAATCTTTTTAAAAATAATTATGCTTTCTCAAGACTGATACCTCGATATCCTTTTATAGCTACCTTCTTTATTTTCTGCTAAACAAGCAATCAATAAAATCTTGGCATGCTTAGTTTGCAAAACAACTCAATTTGCAAAAACACGAGAAACAACTGGACAGATATCTGATACTGAAACTACAGGTGAACGGAGTAAATCTGTTCGCTGAAAAAAGTAGCTCCGGGTCCGTTTGGCAGCGGCCGCAGTGAAAAAGCAGGTAGGGGTAGGCGCGCACTATACAACAGATGGCACGCGAAAATTATTGCCGCTCGGATTTTTCGAAAGCATTAATGCAAATTTATCGAGCCGCGCAGCGCTAATTGCGAACGACGCTGCCTCGCTGATTGTTTTCTCGTCCGATTTATGGCAACACCTATTGCCGATTTAAAGCTTTAATTGTAAACGATTCACGTGTTTTATTGGATAGTCGGTGTGTATTTATTCGAGTGCTCTCTGTGCGGTTTCGATTATTGATTTTCCGTCGGCTATGTTTTTGGGAACGTCGTTTTTAAGTTTCACTTGTCGTTATCGATGGACGCGACGCTTGTGGCGGTCATGCACTCTTTTTAAATATTAAAAATATATTGCACTTTATTTGTTGAATGTCACCACGATTTTTATGCAAAATCAACGTAGTTAAGAGAATTACAAAAGAAGCGCCTGATGAAATATTCTCATAACGTTATTAACCTTTTGATCATCAAATCATAAATTACTGTACTAAAGACAAGATAAGCTTTAGTTTTATTATTGGCAGAGTATAAATTGTATAATTAAGATGTAAATATTTAAAGATCTTAATTAGCAATAATAAGGATAAACAAAACGTCATTTAATTTAAATATTTTTATAGTTTTATTTAGTGTCAGGATTCTCAAGAAATATAATAATTCTCCTAAAATATGAATCGTTTGAGACAGCTTAGAGCATGAATGTCAAGAAAAACTATTCACCTGCGGCATCTCTACGAATTTGTAGCACGTTGAGTGAGAAGTGGGAAAGTGTCGTAAAAACCAAGAATTACCTCTCGGCGGAGGTAGGGATGTGTTAATAAATTAAGTGACGTCACATCCGAGCGGTTAACAAAGTTAGCGGTGACGGCCGGGGGCGTTTCCCGCCTTTTTCGCTTAAGTTTTCCGCGCCGGCGGCACCGGAAGTTCGGCCATTATTATTTTACGCGGGCAACAAGCGGCGCGATAATATCCCGCGCTTCAGCCGGCCCGCTGCTTCAGACTGCCTTAATGGTGGAACGTGTCTTCTTACTTTGCGTTTAATAGGTGTAATAACTTAAACAGAATACCGGGATTTATTAAAGTTTCGCCTGATCTGACCAATCGATGTTATTTTCGAAAGTGGCTTAAATTATGCCATAAATGAGTTTATCTCTTTCTTCATAAATATTCATTTCTTTGCTGTTTGCGTATCGCTAAGTGTGGGAAATAAAATCGTGGTCATTAACAAAGTTATTACCGAAATATATTATTTGGTAAAATTGTATAATAGACAAGCGGTATTATTAATGTTGAGCCATAAAGAATGAGCCAAAAAACCTTTTGAAGACCCTTTTTAACCTTTTAAACAGTATCAGGAGTGAATACTTCGTAGCGGCGAGCTGTTCTCAATTCGGCACACGTCACTGCGATCGGTGGCGTGTGTTTTGCGTAATCCCGGAATAAAGCTTAGTTAGGAGTAAGCCGGGTCGGGTAGGGCGACTCACTTGGCTCCGTAAATCAATCCAGGTCCGTCTCAGGCGACGTGGCAAAAATAAGAGGTCGAAGTTTACACCGAGCCCCAGCGACAAACAAATCCGCTTCGGTGGGTTTAACACTTTTGCAGATTACATTTTTATTAGGTTTATTCTTGGACTTTTACTGAAAATAACAATTCATTTATTTTATTTCACAGTTTTTACTGGTAGGTATTATTTTCAGTGCACACTGCATATGCTTAAAGCTAACTTCACAGTAACAAAATTATTTGACGCGAACAGTAAACTTCAATCGTCATAAGTGTTGAATTAAAAATATCTTGTTAGTGTTCATACTTTTGCTATCTTTTCATCTTATCGACGATTTTCCGGCCACTTGACGTGTCCCACTTTTCTGCAATTATCAAGCGAGTTTCAGATCCACACTCATTATCTATTAAGTACTGTCTTTCGTTCGAAAATGTTTACAGAAATCGGTCCATGACAGTTTTCTTTATTTCTCAGTGCAGATCTATCGCCTATAGCTACTCTAAGATATAGACCTCTTTATAAAATTTAAATTGTGTAAGCAAGTTGGAGTTTTCTTTCAGTGAAAATCTATAAGAGAAGGCCAAACAGGAATCCAACATAAAACGTGAAAACGTAAAACAATTTTTTTCAAACATCCGACCACTACTTAAATTATATATATATAGGTACTGAAAAAAAAATTATATAATTAACTGTCTGGCGCCTTATCTCTGTAAATAATTGGAGAGCTTTTTCAAATGTTCATTCTGAATAAACCATCCGTAAGTTTCAGGACACCCGCTAATGTTACCAGTACACCATGAAACACCGTTTATTTTCGCCAGTCATTACGCTTTCACAAAGCTTACGCAAACATATTTAAACGTTATTACGAACAAATGCCACTTTCTCGTGACGCTCAACACGACAATACCGATATAATACAATATAACAGTTGACAGTCCATTGTCTGGTAAATTATTCACGAAATCTATTCGTCGTTCACCGCTCTAGATGTTGGCCGAGATTATCGTGATATGGCGGATCATATTTTTAGTGACGTGATGCGTTTCCATATTTCATGGTGGTAACGTTGATGACAGTCGTGACAGCCGCGTATCGACTGTCCCACTTACACGTGCCTAATGGTGGCTATGGCGCTTATCTTGAATATGTTTAATTTATATCTAGTAGCTACATTAATTACATAATTGCCTTTTTTTAATGGGAACCGCAAGTTAAGATTAAACAGTCAAATAAAACACTTTTGCAAAGATAATGTGATGAAAATTGTTCTAATTATGGAACCGACTCTCATGATGCCGTGGTGTGATAATACACACACTATGTTATTTGGCATGTAACATTATTCATCAAATGTATCAATCAATCAGCTTTTTTATTAAAATGAACTGTATTTCCACTTCTAATAACATACTTTAAAGATACTGAGTTGCAAATAAATATCAATCACGCAGCTACTTATTAAAATACAAGATATGGTGCAATTTACGTGTAATAAGAATGTGTATCGAGTTGTTGCCTGGGGGTAAAGACAATTAAAAATTAATCTTATGCGGCCATTGATAGTTGGTTAATACGGCGGCATCCGGCATGGCCGCGCCCCATCATTACGCGGCCAACGATTCAATTCGACACATCTTCAGGGTTTCACCTCGCTCAATAATTACCCAGTGCTATCATTAAGCCGCGTGCACAACAAAACGTAATAACCTTGCAATTAGACGGTGACTGTCATTAGATTGTAATAGAGTTTCGTACAACAATTTGTGAGTAAAATCGTCAAGCGTGTCACATTACCGGAGTCCATTAGGGCGTTTACACAACACGGAATTGAAATGAGCAGTCCACAGATTATCGTGATAGACAAACAGACCGCATTGTCTCGTAATAATGCTTTATATACGGCATGTTTACTGTCAACTTCTTGAAGCTCATTCTTGCCCTATTTACAATTCATAATTTGCAACGGCTACAACAAACACTTTTACATGGCATGTGTTATATAGATATTAAAGATAGGTGATACCTGTGTGGACCTATTCAAGTCAACTGAAAGATTTTCCGCTTTATGACCTAGCAAGAGACCGTGTAAATAAATAAATCTTACTAATAAAACTGCTATTTTTTTAAGCAGAAATATAATATTTATCAAATTGGAAAATTACACAGGTATGCAAGGGTAAAATTGT
>JAKRBP010000131.1:706480-718913 GCA_022398575.1 Heliothis subflexa | reverse complement strand
TATACGTTGACCTGCTGTTGTCTGTACCTACGTGCTTTTAAGTTGCAAAATGATTTTATACGTCTTTTTTTTTTCAGAATAACTAATTACATACCCACAAATACTGCTAAATAAATATACAATATTCAGTTTTAAGTTCTTCTGCATTGATTTGAAAGTAAGAGTATACCGGTCGTGAATATTCATGCTCAGCAAACAAAACATTTAATCAATTCTCAATCTATCTTTTAACATTTATCGACGTTCTGCAAAACAAATAAATAAAGTACGTACTATTATCCATTTACGACAAAGTGAACGCCTTTAATTTTAAATTTTAGTGTTCGTGTTTCGAGTTCCCGTCATACAGTTTGCATTTGGACGTTTATGGACACCGTAAATTTTGCCCTAGTCGTAACTTGGTTCCTGTGCCTTCGGAATTATAAATGTGTGTTGTGTCTTGTACAGTTGGTTAAGTTAATGTTTGTACGATCTAGTCTCGGGTTATGGGTGTTAGATGGCTCTTTGAAGAAATCTTTCTAAGAAATACAAAGAATCACACTCACGTACGCCGTAGGTATATGAAAGTTTTAAAAGTTACAGTGTCAAATATGACTCTCATCATAAGTACGGAATTATAAATTATAATTACCTACCTAAGTGAGAAATGACTTCGTGTAAAGGAAAACATATACCACAAAATAATCCCCTGGTTGTAATAAGTAGTCATTTCTACAAACAACATAACCACTGTCATTGCAACCACTACTCGAATCTAATAAAGATAACTAAAAATTGGAATACTCTATTCTCAAGTACAACACACATACCTAATCACATTCACAAACAAAGCGAGAAATTCCCACAACAAAGTCTAATACACCGACAGTACCACATGACACTATCCCCTGGGTTCCGTTATAAGATTTATTCGCGTGCAAACTAAAAAATGGGCGAAGGAACATGATATAAGGTTCTTGGCGAGCCGTCATAAGTCATGGCTTGTATAATTATAGGCGCATTGAGATAGCACACCGACTGCGAATCGCTGCGATTTGTCTACGTTTGTACTTGCAAAAATGACTACGTGTAACTGTCTGGTGGAGTATGTACGGGGCTTAATGATAAAAAAGAGCAATAAGTAGGTAATATGTAGTGGTTCTGATTAAGTTGTGAAGCCGTACTTCGACATATTTTATCTACATTGGTTAGATTATAGACGAAGTTAACTTAAGCCGGTCTCGTGAGACAATTTTTTTTAAGTAGGGATTTACGGGCTTTTGTGTTAATTCTCTATTCTCAATTTATCAAAATTGTATGTAATGTATTAAAAAAAATGGAAATAATAAACCTACATTGAGATAGCACTATTATTTTAGAAAACAAGTGAACACGTTTCTCAACATTGATGTATTGTCGATATTTATTCACAGCACCGTGAATCTGCTTGTTATTGCTAAATACAATATACAGCCTAAGGAAAATCAATTTGGCCGATTACAGAAATCGATAAAACAGAAAGTTATGATTTGCAATCAATAAAATTGAAGTAAAACTTTGACTCAGATTAAGTACTCCTCATTAATTCTGAGATAAGATATCAAAATGTTTGTCGCAATAAACCAGTTTTGTTTGTATATGACATTTATAAGCTGATACGATAATGATCTATGAATGAGTAGTTTTAGATTGCTGTAGGCTTGTAGTTTGAGGGTAATTTATTGAGCAAATATTACGAGACAACTTGTTTTAAGAGACTGCCGTACACCTGGCTGAATAATTTTCACATTTTGTAATAGATTTAGATTATACCAATGATGCTATGTATGTGCGTAATGAGTGGCAATTTGCAGCTTGCCGTTGTTTTTCTGAAAACTAGGTAGTAACTAATATAGATTATATTATTTCTATATTATAATCGTTTCAAGGTATTATTCAACTTAGACCTATTGAGAAACTGAAAGCTATTATGAACTCTATTATGTGTTAAGTTAAATAATAGTTTATGATAATTTAGTATACTCCTAACCATTTTACAGCTACTATTATTAATATTAAAAGTCCTTGAGATATCCTATTTCGTAAGTATAGGTATAACGTACTTACAGTAAATGAAAAACCAATAAATTTTTGGATTTATTTATTTAGAATCCATGTTTGTAAACAGATTTGTTAACTTACACATAAGGTCTGTTTAAAAAAAATATAAATATTGCTACAAAAAGTACGCACAGTTAATGATGTATGGCTAACGGAAATAAAAGTGAATTATACAGCTTAATTATTATAATCACAAGTCTTAAAAACAACGCTATAACCACAAAACCTATGGATAAGTCAAATCTACCTGAGCATCATTAACATAATTTTGATTATAAATAAATTATCTTTTTAACATTGAATTTTTAATAAAGAATTAATTTTATTGAATATACAATTGTCAAAAGAAATATATTCTATCTACAATATACAAGTAACAAACATTTAACTATGTACATTCAATAGTTCGGACTAGTTCACGATTGTATTCGAAAAGTGTGTAAGAATTCTTTTTTACAAAATTTACAAGAGGAACACCACGGACAGTCGGGAGTGTCCAATTTTGACACGAATGGCTGAGCTTGTACGAAAAATAGGCAAAAGTCTTTAAATTGGTTCGAGCACAAATATTCAGGCTTATTGCTTTGTGTATTATGTACATTTACGATAATGATAAACTAAATCATAATTCGAAGGTAAATTGGAAAAATTAAGTCCTAATTTATGAGATGTTTTGGGAAAAAAATATAATCGCCTTTTGTATTCCTGATATTTTTTTAATGTTTTTACATCAGGTTTACAGTGGTACTCATAAAAAAATGGGAATATTTGAACCCTTCAGACTTGGTTGCCGTGATATCGGATTACAAAAATGATATTTCACAAACTCACATCGATATGTATAACAGCATACAAGAGCAAAGGTTCACATTACCCAATTTAAAAAGAAAAAATATATATACTAGTACGATACGGAAAACATAATACTATTTCCAAAGGGGAATGCGACAAACTAGATGTTACGCAACTTGCGAAACCTAATATTGTTTTGTTCCCGTCTATAGTTTGACAGTAGTTACAATTTTACGAGAGCCCAGTCACAAGTGTGAAGATCGTAAAGTATGTCAAATTGCTTTACCATGACACGGAAGATCGAGGGGTGAAATTCAAAATTTCACTGTTTCACTACAATATCTGTACACACGGGATACCGCATAAAGCTCTCTTAAAAAATTACAAAAAACTTTTTTTTTCTCAACATATATAATAATTAACCTATCTAATAATGTATTTACAATTATTGCTATTGAATGTTGCGCTTCCAACGCCCAAGTACTTACACAAACAGGCATATTGCCTTTTCTAATACCTAAATACAGTCATACCTAAATGCTTTATAAATACTCTGTTCAAAATAAATTCTAAACGTATTTAGATTGAATATTAAACTTACACAATATCATCCTCGTACTGGGAAATGCGGACATTACCCGGACATTTTATGTACTATGTACGGTAGGACAATATTGTAGAGAAAATGTGCCATGAAACGCTATGAAATTATTGCAATGAATGAAAGTCTAAAGAATAATACAACAGTTATATTTTGAACAGAGTAACAAATCAAAAGCAAACTAAAGTTTATAATAAATTGCTGCCATCCATGATATGCTTTTCAATTTATAACGGAATGATAAATAGCGATTTCAAAATCCGCATGTGAAATCGTAACAAGCAACCTATATAAATATCTACAATTCATAATAATATTCCGTACTGAAATCTATTTTACGATTGAATCTATTAACATCGATTAATTTTCTTTGTCCACAATTACTTGAATATATCAAAGAAGAAGAGTTACATTCTTTACATTATTGCATTTTAACTGTTAATCGTTTCATAAAATTACAGCACGGTTATGTGCTTTGAAACTTAAGTCAGTCTTTAAGTAACAAGTTCTTACACAAAATGTTTTGTGGGTTTGACGTAAATTATGATATTTAAAGATAGCCATCTATTGAGACACAATTGCTTATGCAAATTCAAATAGAGGTTAACCCACACTAATCTTATTTTGCACCGCCCAAAATTATAACGTCATTTTTATAAAGAAAATAAGTTTCAGTCTTATTTTGAGTCGATTGATTTATGCACTGATTGAAGACATGTAAATTAAAAATGATTTATTTTAATGGGAATAAAATATATCTAATCATGAAGATCAGAAAGTAAAAAAAAATAAGTCTTCTATGAAATTTACATGTGGTACTGGAACGAGTTATGTTTACTCTCGTTCGGGCTCGGGCGGCGCTGATGGTTCAGTGTTGGCGGGGGGAGCGGGCGGCTGCGCGGCTTGCGCACGCGCCCGCGCCAGCGTCTAGGCAAGCGCGGGCGCGGCAGGCCTCGCTCAGGGACGGTGGGGATGAGCTGAACTTAACGATGAACTACTCACCCCCGAGTCGCTACTTTTCTCCGATGCACATGGTTCTCCGCCGGCTACAAACTTAACTATATTCAGTCGGTGGTCGGATTCACAAGTATCATCTCTAGCGCCACCGGGAAGACCACCACTACGTGCTGCCGTTCGCTCCGTAACCGTACCTGGATAACGTTCAATTCTATCGCATTCGGCATCATCTGGCTGACGTCGACGAATGGAGCGCTTAGCTTGCGGTGCTGGTTCTGGAGGCCTGTGTGTAGGCTCATCGGCCCTGTGGACTAGTGGCGACGTTCGGACTCGGACACCGCCAACCCCAACGCCTGCTTCATAGCACCCCGAGTCTCGAGGAAATTGCCGTCTGCCGAAGGGAGAGTCACCACCCTCAGAGCTTGAACCACCTCCATCGGCTTCGCCTTCACCTTCACCACCTGCGAAAGTTGATAATTTTCTTAGAAGCTTTATAAAATAGATTACTTTATTTGAAATAAGCTGTCTATATTATTGTTCCAACTCACATTCAAGCTGGTGCAGAAGTTGAACAGCTGCGAGTATACGTGTACGATGTTCTGGAGTCATTATTCCCAAGTAGTCTAAATCGGATGGTTCAATCTCTTTGAATAGTTCTATGTCTTCATATCCATTCCTTGCAAAGGCCACAGTATATTCTAGCAAGTCTATCCGTCTCAATAATTCTTCTACCGTACGTGGCCGTGTTTCCCAAAGCCTTTCACGACTTTTGCACCATTTGGATGATCTTGAACGAACCGTGTCTCTTTCAGATAAAACTTCGACATGAGCAAACTTGAAGTTTCCAACTTTATTGTTCAGTACGCCTCGCCATATGCCGGACGCATTCATGTTTATCACTTCTATGATGTCTCCTTTCTGTTGACAAATAACACGTTATTAGAAATTCCTTCCTAGATACGAGCAGCGACTACGCTTTGGTATTAAGTCGTCTTACCTTGTATCTCAGGGCATCTTTCTCATAAATATTGGGTACGTAATCGACGAGGGCCCGAGCTCGACACAGCATTTGCGGCACGAGTAAACTCCGCCCGGCTGGACTTAATTCTATGTTTTCTTCTGCCGAGAGAGATGAGTGATTACTACCGGCGCGAACCAATGCTTGTGTGCCTGTACATAAATATTCTAGGCTCAGATAAAATAAATTTTAGTGTCTATGACCAACACATTGAAAGTAGAATACCTGTGTACATCTTTGTTTGACTGTGAATGGTAGTAGTTTTAGTATTTCATTGCGATGCAATTAGTAGGATTAGTTACGGTGCAAATAAAATTGAGAATACGTAAAATATAAGAGGGTATCTGTAAGTAACACATGGGGTGTTATGGTACAAAGAAAGGAAAGACCAACTTATTTACAAAACCATTTATATTAACACAAACAAATAACTCAATAAATCCACTCACTACTGCCTGATCCGCTGGGAAGACTTTCAAAAGAACTATTAGAACACGGAAACGCTTGGTCACCACTCGTCCGCCTGTCACTGCCTTCGGGGCCCCTTTCTTGCCTCAGCCTTGAAATTTTTCTCTGGACGTCTTGTCTGAGCCCTCTCACTTTTCCTGCTAAGTTCGATACACCTTCACATTCTTCAGCTGACTGGAATAAGAGATATAATTGTTAATTGGGCAAAGGAAATCAAAATCAAAAGCAACATTGGTATCAGCAAATTTATTAATTAACGTGAACAATTTAAATCTCAGTAAAATTACAATACATGCGAGGAAATAATTTGAATTACCTTGTGCACAGTTGCTATGTGCTGTGAATCTGTTTCACTTTCTTGGTCTTCATAATCTGATGAAGCTGGTGATAAAGGATCAGCTCCTATCCGGTAACCGGACATTTGCCGATAGCCCCTCCTAGAATCTCGTTCTGATCGGTTGGACTCTAAAGAAATACCAGATAATCTTGATCCTATAGATTGTATATCAGATGCGGCGTAATCCCCACTCTCCCGATCTCTTGCCGTTCGCAGAGGGATCACGGTAGTCGGATAGGGGCCACTCTGCGGAATAATTAATCCCCTCCGAGGGGTTCTCGCTAAACTTATATCGCCAGCACTTCTTAGCGATATTACGCCTTCTCCTCTGGATTCATTTCTGAGGTTTAAAGTAAAACAAACGCGACCATTCTGAAATGATGCTGCAGGTGCTCCTCCGCCCATCAAGAAATCTTCAGGGTCACTCTCGTAAGGTGGTTCGTCGTACCAATGCCCTCTTCCTGATAAGCCTCTCGCTTCGTCGTCGTACATGTACGTATCGTCTGTAAATGATCCTTCAATTAGACCTATGTTGCTTAGTTTTGTAGTTCCCAGTAATGCAAATAAAAAATACGTGCTAACAAAATTGCCAAAAAAGTTTACCGTAAATATGCCTTCCATATACTGGCGATTCACTGACAACACTGCAGTTAAAGCTGTGTACGAACATCGTAAAGCCGTGCGTGGTTGCAAAATATTTTTTTTCCAAAAAACATGCACTCAGCATTTCTCGCAAAGAAAACATTGATCGATGAATGATTTTATAATAAAGATGGCTTTGATTTGATAAGTTCATTTATGACAGTTGCTTAACGCGATTTTTGATTCAAGCTGCTGTTTGCAATAAAATCGAAAAAAATAATTATAATCACATAAACTGAACTTTCGGGTAAGTTCTTAAATTCCAAGAAACAATAAAATAATGAATGATTGATGCACATCGAAAGCATACCGCATGATCATGATGACAAACGTCAAATGAAATTCTTTAAAACAAGCATTCCGCACAATTGATCAAATAAGTATCAAAAAATCGTGCAAGCATCATGCGTTACCACGGTAGCTCAACAATAAATAGCCAAATCTGATTATTTTCATATTTTGACGAAATTAAAATTTTATTAGAGGTACTTATTCAAACAGATATAAATATGTATGTACCCAAAATATTTAAAAAACAATCAGATCAAAATGTAAAACTCGAGTCAGAAGCACATTGTCATCGTTAGCAACCTTATCCAAACGTTAATAAAATACTTTTTGGATTAAGTTGTCTCCGGAATTTCTGAAACATACCTCCAAAAGGTCCCCGAACACCGTCTCTTCCCATGTTCATAAGACCATGTCTTATATCTCTAAGGATCTGTAACAACAATATACGCTTGCAAAAAAAAATCAACACATCAGGCTTGAATATTTCGTGGAACTTTTCCCCCTAAAGTAGATAACATTATTTTAATTTTGCAAGGAAACTGAGCTAGCTATTTTGTAGGGGAGTAGAGAAACAAGATAGGAAAATTTTAATTTTAAAAATTATGAGCAATTTTCAGGAGTCCGTTACATTGTGCCTAAACATTTTTGAATTTTGCATTTTTTCCCCTACCGAGTTTATTCCAGTTTCTTCATATAAAATAGCTTTGCCTTAAAGTGGAAGCGTAAAATCTTTATGGTGTTTATAAGAAAATGAGATGCTTTTATTTCCTCTTCTCGGACAACCACTCATCTCACATCAATGTATTATGGTAACAAAGTATTGTACATTTGTATAAAGCCAAAATGACCTAACTGAATAGAAAAAAATACTGACAGTTACTCCAAGACATGCCTAGAGTAAAGGATTTACCTACACGTCTTATGCGCTTATTTTTAAACATAAATTGTACGGCAAACGGGTCGAGAAATCTTTTAAAATGTTTCCTTACGAAATATTTTCCTGAATGCGTGAACACGATAATAAATATTCAAAGGGGGCAATAAAAAGACCACTTTCTCGTAAGTAGAAAAGTATTGAACATTAACTTAATTTATGCACACTTAGTTACCAAGATGGCGCAGTTTATACACGAAAGGGATTTACGTGTCGCACTGTTCTAGAAAATGAGATTTTAGCTTACTGAAACATGGTGGAATATGTAATATGAAATTCTTCGGTTATAAAGTTCCTTCGGCTTTTAATACATACCTATTGTTACTTTATTTATAAGAAAAATGCCGAAGGAAGATATTATATCAAACTCATCGAAATGAGTTAGTAGATAGAGTCCTATAAAATATCACCGAAATTGCGGCAAACAGTTTATTGAAACAGTAAAATTTCAATGTTCAATATTCCGAAGTTCGTCCCATAGTTTTACGAGCGAAATGTGCTGAGCAAGGGGCTTCGGAAGTTTCGTAGGGAAGCGATACAACTGCCTCTAATAGGCTTAGTCCGAGATTAGGGCACGATTAGCTTGCCTCGGTAGGTGCGTCGAATGGTTGAGCCAGTCAGGAGATTACATGTTGGTGCGAGGCTGGCATCAGATTATTTTCGGATGTAGGCTTGGTGAATGGAGGGAACTTTTCGATTGCATTAATGCATTGTGTTCGAGCGTAGTTGTGAATAAAAAATTGTGATGGAGCATTTTTGGAAATGCAGTTTAGTTTTATTTTACAAGTTACGGTACGGTTTTCGAATATTTTAATTGCACACAAAAAATAGTTTTAGTTTTTAAACTGTACAGTCCGTTGCTTTTTGTTTTTATGTGAATATGCGAAGGACTTTTTGTTTTTATTTTGAACTTTTTTTGCGTACTGCGTGTATAACTTGAAGAAAATAAACTATTAAAAATTACCTCTTCTTGTTCTCTCGCTAGTTTGTCTTTTTTCTTCATTGCTTCTTGAACTTTTAACTGTAACAATAAAGACATGACATGATATTTTTCTGTTTATTTTGTTTTTTTTTAATGAAATCGTGAAAAAGAAATGAAATATAAAAACGTAAAAAAAACAACCGAAAATAAACTGAATGTAAAACTGTAAATGCAGCTTAACAGTTGGTTTATAAATAAGATAAGGATTTTTCTTTTGTAACTAAAAAAATAAAATATTTATCGTGCACAACATGCATATTCCGTGTAATTAGGTGATTAACCATGCATTACATGTTCATATCGTGCAAATAAATCAAAACTGTGTGCAAAAGTAATAAAGTGTTTTATATTCTGAATATAAATTAAATAATAAAATGTCGTTTTATAACGATAATGATTTGTAGAGCCACCTCCAATTCTTTGAGCATGCCGATTAAAAGAAGCCAAAAGTGTCTGATGAGTTTTTGAATTTTGAAACCTGTTAATACTCTGTCTGGCAAATAAATATGAAATACCTAAATGAATATACTTATGATTATTACAGATTTATAATGTATTTATGAAGAAATAAGTTTGAATGAATAACATACCTACATAGTCTTACAAATAATACAATATACCTAATACAAAAAAAAAACTAATAAAAATTTAATACAACATTAAAATGAATAAGCAGTAATATATCAAACAGTCTAATTTAAATTAATTGGAACATTTATAAGCCACTGCTATGTTTATGTGCCTAAACCAATAGGTATATAAATATCTATACACGTAAAATACAGGCTAGATAGTTTGCCATCCAGAGCATAACAGAGAGCAGCATTTCCTGCAGCACCTTCGAGAGGCAGAGCATCTTATTGCACTGTTAACCAAAAAAGTTAACGATGTAACATCTTTCACGTAATCCCTTTTTAAAATGCCATGTTGGAAATGCTTTCATTTTTTCAGCGTGAATAAAATTACCCTTTAAAAGGGACTAAAGAAACTCAAGCATTTTTTGCTGAAAACATAATGTTAGAGTGGTATTTAAATATTTTTAACGAAGCAATGTAGGTTTTTTTACATGGCAATTTAAAACAGCTCTGCCGCCCATAGATGTAGAAGGAAAATGTGCTGAATGCTCACCCTATGTATAGTTTCTTCGAAGGTGTTTGGTTGGGCGGCACTCATTTGAAAGAAGCGGAGGCGGTCATAGTCTCTTGGGTCAACCATAGACCTAAGAGCTGTGTCGGGCCCAGGCCCTAGGCCAAGGCCACTTTGTAGCACGCTGTCCGGTGTGTCCACCTGTTGGAAAGTATCGCTTGTAATTTTGAGCCCAAACGTCTAGTGTTTACCTAGAACTTTTGCAATTTTGGAGAGCTTCTGTTTGGTCGCGCGGCTGTCAGAGAATAATGGTTGGTTACGTACACAAATACATGAATATAAATGCCATAAAATACACATTATACTTTTAATTACATATAAATTATGTTTAATAGATACACAATGCGTGCTATCATCACTCGTCCGATAAACGGATACTAAATCTAAATTCTACTCTAAGTTATGAAATTCAAATTAAGTACCTTTTCAAAGTAAACTTTACGTCATTTATCATATGATCGGTTAGTCATTTTTCTCATAAAGATTTCTCGCAAATACACTAGCAAGCTACTTCGTAAAGTCTAACTTTTTCCCGAATCACCGTAGCTTCGTAGCGGCGATATGATAAATTATCGCCTCAAGTTGGTTGAAGTTTTCAACCAACATAATTTTAGTGCAAATAAAGTTTTGTAAGCGAAAAGTTTATGTATAAAATTAGAACGAGTTCAAACTAAATATAATTTAATATTACATATTTATAGTAACACATTTTATTATGAATAATGATGTTTTTGATGCGCTAGTGCCGACCCGTATGTCATGCGACTAGCCATCGCACTAAAGAATTGATGAGATATTTAAACTTCTTTTACTCTTTGAACCTGCTTTCTTAACTAGTCTGAAAACTAGAATTACTTTATATCTTGTGGGCTTTATATCCAGTTCTTAACATAGATCTTTCCCAAAGAGAAGCACTGAGACATTATTTGACTCTAGCCCATATTGTCTACTTAGAGCACTTACAAATATACATCCCGGTAGAACTAGTCCTAAAACAACAAACGACTACAGACGAACTACGAAACTAACATCTAATATTTACCAAAACTTCAATTTCATTCATAATTCACTATTGTCTGTACCAACAACGACAAAACAAACAAAGTAAACAAACAATCAAAATCACACCGCGCTAATTAGCATACGCTCATAACGTCACTACTACTTGGCCAACAATGGCTTTTCATTTATCATTTTCACTTAAGCAAGGAAAAAGCTAAGGATATCTGCATCACAATGAAAGCTTGTACGTACGAATCAATTAATCATACGACCAACAATGCTCGCCCATTAACTCGCACTTGATAAGGGAATAATGCGAATAGCCTACAATAGGAGCTTCTATAATGCGACAGAGCGGATGCCCCAAACTCGAACCTTGCACGATTTATTGGCCCCTTATCAAAGTCACACACGTTTTCTTTATGCAGAAATATCGGTCTAAAATTTTGTTTGAAGCGAGCCATTGACGGTTTAATGATTTTAATTTCAGTGATATTTATGTGGACCACTGAAATGAAAATACATTTGAAACGACACAGTTTTACTTGAATCAGTGATTACGATATAAAGCTGCTTATTTGGCCCATTGTACAAATTATATATTGACTGAATGATTAAGGGGGCTTTACACTAAATCAAAATTAGATTTATGACGCCAAACACAACATTTGCAATTTGGATTCACTAAATCATTTGTCGTATCTGTAATATATCATTCAGGAAAACAAATCAATTTCGCAATTAACATTTAACTTGACGCTAACATGGTTTTCGCTTAGAGATTGATGTAGCTTTGAACTACACTGAATAAATAACCTATTTGCAAGGTAGTAAAATATGGTTTTGGTTGGCAGTCCCGAACAGTAATTCAGGAATGCAATTGACACGATAATTGGCGACAAGTATCGAGAGATATCGGATTATTAATCCATTTTATCCATTGTCTATGTTTGATGCCATAAAGTGATTGGCACTTGTGAATTGAACAAAAATGATGCTTGAGCTTGCATATGCGCTTGTGGAGATATACAATTACCATAATTGAATTTAAACAGAACGGGAACATTGATGTGATTTTCAAAAAAATATAACCGATAAAGCCTTCTTTATTATAAGAGTATTACTGCATTTCAATTTGCCTAAATCCATAAAATAAATAATGATATCTCGTTATCTAAAATCGA
>JAKRBP010000131.1:676536-690056 GCA_022398575.1 Heliothis subflexa | reverse complement strand
GGGTTTTTTACAGGATGTTTTTGATGGCATAAGTAATTTAATTAAGTAAAGTTAAAAATCACTCACCTTTGATAGTTATGTTGTGTGTTATGCATAAGCGGTTGTGTGGGTTGCGCCAACAGCAATTGCTTCTGTTGCTGTTGTCGTTGCAGCATCTGTTTACCGAACACGCCGTATCCGAACCCGTATATTTCGTCCTCCTCTTTCTCTGTGAGACAGCTTGAGGGCTGTTGAAGAAAAACCAGCTGTTAAAAAGAGCTCTACGAAAACTTTAATGCAGAGAGATATTTATTTGATTCGTAATCTAATTGATATAATCTGTATAAGCCAAATGTAAACGCTATTCATCAATTAGGTAAAAACAGTGTTCTAAAAACAAATAAGTCGAAGCCTTTATGACTTTGAAAAAGCTTGTCCTCTAACATGAGACAAAAAAGAAAATTCTTTTTGACAAAAGTGATAAGAGGTGTCTGCGCAAAAATCCGTATTAATGTAATTCTTGATATAAATGCGAAAAAAAGCCTCCTGAAGGTAAGTAATCCGCTTTACGTATCTAGAAGTGTATTCACAAAAAATGAAATCATATTCACAAAAACGGTTCAAATATCACTGGCAATGTTGAAAGCCTAATATTCCTGGCTAATTTTACACAAAGCGACGATTTGACCCGCTTAGATTACATGACATGATCCTATTATTTATTCAGGCCGTTTTATCTGTGGGCCTCCAGAGAGCTCATCATTATGGCCTTGGACTTTTGTCTGATGGCCGACTGCGGATTTAAGTTCAAGTTCATCACGTGCTTTCAGTTTGTACGTGCGAATATGATAATTTATTTAAACGAACATTTTGAATTATCTTTATCAAAATTGTAAAATATACAATGAGCTAGCAGAAAATATTTGTGGTAGGCTTAAGTTGATTACGCAATTATATACGTGAGAGCTTCTTAATTAAAATTTGGACTAATTCGGTTTGTGTTACAAATTGCTGCTACCCTGACTAAAAATGTGAAGACATAAAATGTGAACGAGGAAAAAGGAAAATCTAGAACAACTGTAACTATGTCAAAAAGAATTGGTACGAATAACAAATCTTATGTGGAGCCAAAAAACTATACTGATGTGGTGCCAAATGCATGCTACAGTGCAAAATGTTTTCAACGGCAAACTTTTCATATTTACGGCTCTATAAGTAGTTCAAATTCACACTCATGCAACACCGAGCTACAGAAGCCAGCAATTTGTTTCAAAACAATTATATCTACAACTGAATACTTCGTGAAATTGATGACCATTCCCAAAAACAAATGAGAACCTCACTCAACTCACCGAATACTTTCCAGGCACATAAATGGGCTGCGAATGCGACGTGGTCAAGTTATTCAAAGCTAGGGAACCAGGACTTGCCGAAGGTGGAGTTTGAGGTGTTCCAGGGCCTCCGAGCACCCTCATTCTGGGAGACATCTCGTCCCATTCGTGTCTTCGCAACTCTTCAAGGTGGTCTAGAACGTCGCCATAGTGTGTCGAGAAGAGGTCCGCATATCGGGATGCCAGACCTTCTAGGTAACCCCGATCTCCATCCTGTCAACCAAAAAACAACACAGTCAATTAGTATATTGAAAAAAAAATCAAGATACTAAATTGTCAAACAATGTGTGAAACCATAATCATTCTAAAATGCAAATATTACGATCAAAATTCCAAACGATTGATGTAGAGTTTGTTCAGATTACGGAACTTGGGTTAGGCTTTGTTCTCCAAAATAATGTATGCTGCTGCGTTTTAACCAAAGTTGCAAAACATTTACGATGCAAGATTGGTACCTGATAAGTTTATCTGATGGTATAAAAGCAACACATCTTTTAATATTCCTGACACTTGGGTTTATGTAAGGCAATAAAAAAGCTAAGACAATAAAAGCGGTACATTTATTGAATAAATTAAGTGCTAACGGTACAAACCATTCAATTTAACCAATCAAGCACTAACTAAAGTGTCAGGTACTTTTACTTGATTTCATAATAATTGTTTTGAATCTTTAACAACGGGTTCTATAAAATACACAACAAGCAATAGGTACCGATGTAAAGTCAAGATTAATACGGCGTTCAATTACACCGTAATTACAACTGACACGGCAAAATTAACAAAATTGAGAAAAAAAACTCGTAATTATCCTACCTAGACCTATTTGCTTTAAGTGACTTTTCCGAACAATTTCCGTTGAGTCACAAAAAAGGGGAAAATCGACGGAAAGTAAGGTAATTAAGAAGCAGAAAGAATTAAATGCCGGGTCTTAAAATTTTAGGTGTTTGTTGATGCGTAATTGGTATGGCGTGAGATCGAAATGGACCAAACGGGTGAACTGCGTTTTTCCTACAATTTATTACAACGGCTAGGCAACAGATTATTCCGTAGTTTGTGGGTTTGTTTTGACACCCGTATGGCATACGTGTAGGTTTCGATTATACATTATGGCACTAGTTTGTCTCCAATAATTTGTTTCTATGAACAAAAATTTAAATATCTTAATTGGAATGAGACGGAGATTTTACAATGTTTTAAAATTTAATTGTTTTTCCAATTGAAACTAAATAATACCGTCCATAATTATTGTAGAGAAATAACAATTGAGACAGTAAAATACTATAGAAATAAATACCAATACAAACGTCTACTGCGACTGGTGGTGCGGAAGAAAAATAAACAAGTCGAAATAATCTCGCCGCAAAACTCTTTCATTAAGATGGGCAAGCTAAAGACGAGGACTAAGGGCGGATAATTTTTGAAATACCTTCGAAGAAAGGAAATAAATTATCCGGTAATCTATTTTTGTAACTTTGTTTCGATTTCAATAAGTTATGTCAGTACTTTCTGATTATTTTCTTATTTCTGGACACACTAATGAAATTGAAGATATCAACGTAGACTATAATAATATCGATGAAGTATTGCAATATGTTCAGACGTATCTACTATGAGTCACCAAACGTCATAATGTAATGTTTATATACCGTTTTCTTATACATATAAACATTTCAGTTCCAATGTTTATGTTTTCAATTCATAAGAATTTGCCAAGACAAACATTAAATCTGTTAACACTTTTCACTGGTAACCACTTCGGTGGTCTAGCTTTCATACGGTCAACATGTTGAAAGTTTCAATGTCTCGCATGTGGTATTCACATTAATATAGTGGAAATCGTTTCCCGTGCTTGGGTGTTTAGATATCCTGTATGTTCTTATTTCCTTTATCTTTCAATGAAACCGTGCAATAAATCAAGGGCAATCCATCAAATGAGTAAAAAAGTTGTAGTTGTATTATTGAAGACCGCACTTAGAATTCCACTAGCGGTCGCATTGAGTCAAAGATGGCCGAAGGTTTATTTCCATTTTTAAATGAGAGCGGCTGAGAGCTTTGTCGGCTCCGAGTTTGTGCTCTGCGTTTTAAGTGGATTAAATCGCTCCACGCTCGTAAAACCGACAAGTGCTCGAGCTAAGAATTAAAGTAACCGTTCGACTTTTGCATGAGAAAGTGCTCGCGGGACCTTGCCTCCTAGTCACTCCACACAATTTGATGCGGCCGATTTTTATTTATTTTCCCGTGGAAGCCTGGAAGCTGTTGAAACTACTCTTTGCGGACTGCGACTGCTTTGTGAATACTCAACTAAAGAAATTCATTAACACCATCCGAATGGAGTGGTGCTGATTATCGATGCTCCCCACGCCCGCTCTGCTTCCGACGAAATGGAATAGTCAATAGCAAAGCTTTTGCTGACTGAAACACTTAAAAATATAGCAGAGTGGGCGAACTAAGTCAAAGAACCGCCATTAAAGACAATAATAAATAGCTCATGATGCTTTAGTATAAGGCATTGTAACTGCTCTTGAATTTAAATGGTATATTTAGACCACGACCAGTCGTTTAGAGCATAGAAACGGGTTCATTGAATGGTTTGCCAACGGCAGCTGGAATGTTTACGAAAAACAACCAAACGAAAAGTTAGGTAATAGATACAGAACATGGCATTCGGGGAATTCTTTTATCGTTTTGTTTGAGATTATTTGTGGAATAGAATAAGTTGTCTATGCGACCACAAGTATCTCCGAGCTGTTGTTACTAAATGGTTTGCATGTTAATGTTAATTACCGTGTTTTCATTTTAAAATATATTGTATGAGTGGTCCTTTTCTGTGCTTTTGTTAAATTAATGTACCTTTGTTAACATACTGCATAATAAATGTGTATAAAATATTTATACATTAATTGTGTTACATTCATTTGTTACAATGTGGATATTATACAAAGCCTTTAGGTAAAAATTAATTATTATAATAACACACGCATTATAAATGTTATTTGATACATAAGATGGGAACATTTGTTCCCAATTTGTCGTTGTTAACCAGTACGAAGTTCAAAACAGATATTATAATAATTGGGATATTATTTTACCAAGCAAAATAACAAAATGTCACTTTAAAATATCAGATTACCCAACTCGGCTTAAATTAAACTTGAACACAACAAGTTACAAGGAAGACAAAATTATCAAGTTGAAAAGATCCGAAAGCGTTAAAATAATCAATTCAGGTCGTGGGTTACTGAAGGAACGTCTGCGCCATCGAACTCAACTTTAAAATGAGTATAAATTGCAAAACTTGGGAATTATTTGCGTCGTCTCTTCGCAGAAATTTACTCAGTTTTTCCAGAGTTTCATTATAACAAGTTTAATTGAAGAGAGCGTCCGGTACATAAATTTAAACTTTTGGCATGCATTTTAATCTGCTTACCAGTAGTTAGTTGGAGGTAATGGCCACTAAATGAGTTTCTAGTTTGCTTTAAATTGTCGGCTCGTTAATAAAATAGGTGTAGGTGGGAGCATTTGTGGTCGGGCTTGGTTGTAGCCTTTTAGCATGTTGTGTTGCATAGGTGCAGTGTTCGTACGCGGACATTCTTGTACGTAGGACAGTTTACACGTGTCCGCCCCACCGCACGAAACGCTGCGCCACAATATTACGTAAATAAAATATTCCAAAAGTTTTAGTTTTGCATACAGAGTCTGAATTTTGCGCTTTATTAAAAAATAAGTGAGCTGAATATTGTTCAATGTTAAAAGCTTCTGCTTTTTTAGGTACAATACTCGCACAATATACTTGTAAGTACATTATACCTTGTAGGTTTTCATAATTGTAAATACACTGCGCACATACTAAGTAGGTACACGTTGTACAACAACATTGTTATTAAGATAAATACTAAGGGCAGTAATCACTCAGCATCGCATGAATCCAATTTTAGCGCATAATAATGGTACAAAAAAATCTATAAGCGACGCACTCCCAGCGGATAAAAGTACAAAATGAATATAATAGGCAGTAAAATACTGGTTTAATCGGTAATTTATGCTCATCAAGGAACAGATGCGGACAAGCTAGGAGTCACCATTAAGGCTCTGTCATAAAACTGGTCCCGGACGCTGTTAAGTAAGTATACGTCTTCATGTATTAAAAGGAATTTATTAATTACATTTGGCTTTTATTAATAAATAACAGCCAATCACTATCCAGTTTCTTTTAAAATTTTCTAGTTAGGAGAAGCAGGAGAATGCTTTTTTTTCTGAAAGTGTAACTGTGTTAAATCTTGGTAAACGTTGCAGGCCACTTTTGCTGACCAACTTTGTTGACAAATGCAAAAAAGAAATTATGAAATAGTACCTAATGAAGGAATTTTATTTCATAATGAACATATAGAGGTATAGTAAAGGAATTATAACTTCCTATTAATTTATTTATTACATCTTTATTTAATAAAAATAAAAATTACCGAACAATAACAATCATAGTTCAACCGTGCCAGGTACATACTATCCAGCTTCCCTAGTTGGCCGCGGCGGTCTGTGACAGTCCAAGCCTTTGTGAGGCAGACGCCTGTCGGCTCATGTTGTGCCATTACATCCATTGTATGCTGGGTTCAACGGACCCCAAGGTATTCGATGCAGTATTAATTATCCGGTTAAGAAGAAGAGAGTTATGTTTTTCTGGCGTTAGCTTTGTGACATGTCTTTTGATTGGTCGTTAAATGTGATGTATTTGATACGTTAGTTTGGTTGAAACTAAATATATGTTCTATGGTATCTACATTTCATTATGAAACCTTTGGCAGTCAAGATTTTTATTTTGGCACTACAGCACATTCACTGTATATTCAGTTTACGAAAAATCTTATCAACACTTATTCATACAGACTTCCAATAAGAACCATAAGAATATTTTTCACCGCGAATCAAAGAATGAAGAATTGTTTTTTAAAACAATTGCTAATAAACAATCGGTGTGTTTACAGTACAAATACGCGAAGAAGCAACCACCCCATTTAATCCTTGAGTCGTCTGATACACCAGCCGTGGGAGAAAAGGGGTGGCCTTTTCGTGCCAGTATTAAACAGCGTAACAGGATTAATTTATCCCAGAGACACGATAGCGGAGCCAGGTTCTCACATAAGATGTAGAAAGTACCTACCAGGTACGTAGTACTTGTAACATTTGTTTTAGTGATCGTGAAAACTTTATGCGACGGACTATCGATTTGTATTGCTCCTTTACGTTCAGTCCGAAGCTCGAAGCTTTAATACATTTATCTATTTGAGACAAAAAGTATTACTGCGTTTCGTAGAACAATTTGTTTGAGTCTTAGTATGTCGCTTTGTCGTTTCAGTTGCCATGAAAATATTTTACTTTAAACTGTTGATGTGAGTTTGTTTAAAATAGCTGAGAAATTGAAATAAATCTTGTTGGTCTTTCTGCGTGTTTTGCAAGAAAGTTGAAAGTAAAAATTGTCTCAGAGTAGTATTGATAAACGCAAACGCTAAAGCATCTTTGCGAAAAGTCTGGTTGTCGCTAAAGTGACTACACGTGTGGTGCTTAGCTTTGATTCCCAGGTCAAGCCTTTCACGGTTACATTACATCATAGAATTTCTGCATATCAACTATGATCATTAACTAATTAAACTAAGCATGATGTTAGAAAATGATATCCATGTAAAACCACATAAATATCTCACTCATATAGGATTACATCCATAAGTTGAGAAAACCTATGATTTTACAACATAATAAATTCAGAAGCAATAAAAATGTTAGCTAATTAACCTCAAATCAACACTTTGTGAGGTTAAAAGTAATAAATAAAGATTAATTTATTTTGTGATGTGATGACTTAATTTATGTTGTCTCTTTCTTAAATCCGCTTTTTACTGTAGTGGTATAACTTATTTATAAATATATAAATTGGCTCACCAATACCTATATTTTTATACCAGCTCACATAGGGCACTAAATACGTCTTAGAATGATTGTTTAAGAATATAATATAGTGGTCCGATCAAAATATCAAAATGTATCGGCCCACCATACAAGATTAAAAACTCATAACAAATAATTTGTTCACTCATTCAGAGCTATAAGCAATTTATCAGTAACAGCATCAGAAAAGAACTTGAGCAAAGCCATTTATTTTCCAACAAAGATTTTCTAAGCTGCTTTATTCAGTAGCAAGTATTGGAATAGCAAATACTATTAAGAGATCACGAATCTAAAATAGCATTACACGAGGACCAAGATGAGAACAAAACACAAAATGCGAGACAATGGACAATGTGGCGCTACTTAACTTGCATTAGGAATGAGAATATCTAGAATAGATTCAGCGAAAATAAGGTGAAAACAATCAAAATTTAGTGTTAGTTGTCGTAGTTAATAGACATTCTCGGAATTATTATAATCCTTAACGATTATATCCTTAGGTAAAGTATCGTCCGCAAATAGATTTTCCAACAGTTATAATTCCAATTAATTTAATAGTCTGAGATACTAGGACGAATATTCCAAACGTTTACATTAGGTACTGTGGTAGTAACAAACAAAAGAAGTTCAAAATAGCCAACACAAGCAAGCACTTCTCATGAGATTATCCTTTATCAGGCACAGAACCAGATTTTATTTATAAAGATGTAATTTATTCCCGTTACACCTTTGTGTAAAGAAAATGTCAGCAACTTATACGTAATTTATTCAGAACATAATACGACATCTTCTTAGAAACACGCGGTAACTTTTTTACTCGCAGAAAGAAACTCAGTTGATAGCTGTCATGTGAGTTTTCAATTACTTGCAAATACACGTACGTGTGGGCGAGAGCTCTCGTCTCAAAACTCTTGGGATTCAAACTTCACGTTACGAAGTGCAAAGAGTTGGCGAATGATGACTTATACGAAACTGTTCCAAAAAAACCAACATTTGTGTTTGTGTCTTATTTGCTTAGTGAAACAGATAGTTGAATGTAAGGAACACGATTGGTTAATCCTCTTTATTTTAAACGAATAAGCAACTACCCATACTCTCCTAGACTGTTGTTGAGTTGATACAGCAACAAAAAGAAAATATTTATTATTAACGAATATTAACAGGAAAACTTGAAATGAATTTATTTGCTATAACCATTCTAATTAAGTACATCACGAACCAATGAACGCTACAATTCCAAACAACGAGCACTGGAACATCGAAGATGGCGAATCTAAAATAACGCGTCCCGTCTGCCGCTAAACAAAACAAATGGTATCACAATAAGACGAGGTTCCGCGTACCACGGAGCCGATGCGACGCTGACACGATTTATAAGTATACAGATTCACCTGCCCCCCTCACTTTGTGAACAGAATAGGATGAACCCATTCATTCTTCATTCATGCTTTTCTTGTAGAAGCTTCTAGATGTTAATGAAGTGAATCACAGGCTAATGCTTATTGACAGATCGATAGACCACACTATTGATAGTAATGCGCTAGTTAGTTGTTTAAATTAATAGTGATATAATCAATGCGTTATTTGAATTAATAGTCAAATTGTCACGCAGCCAACTTTATTGTTCCATTCTTCGACAAAATGTTAACGTTAGAACTGGAATTAATGTTTGCAAAACGTTCGATTCACGCTGCAGTGGAACAATTTAGAGAAGCATTTAATTGTAATGCAGCAAATATTGGGTAACTGTTAAACAGCCATTAAGCAAGTAATTGCTATTGCAATGAGTGCATGCATCGATGCGAAGGACTAAAATGAAACTGCAAAGTAGAAATTCCCCAATCTCTAAATAGCGCGCAGTGTATGCGCAAAACACGATACGCTATTACCCGAAGATTACCCAAACAATAACCCATGAAATAAGACTACCATACACTCGTAAAATTTAATGCCAACTAGTATTGGAAAGTCGACTTAAGAGTTGTATTTCAAAATATTTATCGTGGCAAATGGCGCAGCGAAGCACTTTAGCCAAGACGGAAATGTGAAATCTATAACAAATGTACCGAACGGATATTGAGTTTTGATGTCATAGATGATGCGTGTCTGGAGTATTCTCGAGATAATAAAATACTACGCCAGTCCCATCTCGTATTATATTACGTTGAGCTAAGACATTCAGCGAGATATTGATATTGTAAAAAGAAACAAAACCACGACGCGACTCCTGTAATAAACTTCGAGTTTAGAAGTCGATAGGTTTTACTTTTTATTAGTATTGAGCGAACGAGACAATACAGTTAAGAAAATACAATGGAAATGAGTATTTGTATTGTTAAACATACCTACAATAAATGTTAACAACTGTATTAAATTCAGTGAAATTGTGTCGAAAATAGTATATTTCGAAATTGAATAATAAGTTGACTGTGAAAAATATAAATAAATCCATGCTCACTGATTTAATACCGAAGTTTTCTTAGATTTAAAGAAAGGAAAAACTCTGTAACATAATTAAAACATTTGGAGTAGCCAGATTTATCTAAGTAAAACAACTTGATGAATTTGAAGTAAGAAAGCATTAATTCGAAGTGACAGCAAAATAAATTACGGACAAACCGGAGGTTATTTATTTAATTGGACAAGTGAAGATTGACAATGACGTATTGTTTCCTCAGCGGTTGAACTTGCATAGAACATTGATAAACATGGCCCACGCTAGTGATAATATCGGATAATAACATGCTTGTGAAATAGCAAGGGATTACGTGGCCTGAGTCATGGTGCTTACGGTGTGATATACGACTGGTTAAATCTGATGGATAAAAGAATCGCATAAAATTTTTATTTGTGTGCATCCAATGACTGTATTGGTTTTAATAAAAGTTGATTAGTTTTCTTTAATGTAAAATACATCCTTACATCGCTCTAGAAGTCGGGGTTTTAATGTTTTCGGCTTTTTGAGCAGTGGAAAACTTTTTTATAAGAAGGTTTTGTATGTTATAGCCTATGTCACCCGAGGAAAGTGTAGATCTCCACCAGTAAAAGAATTGTTAAAACCGTTTTGTAGTATCAAAGCCGTTTTTGTGCAAAAACTAATCTACTCTACTACTACTCTTTATAATATTAGTTATTTAAGTTTACGTGATTTAAGATAAAGTTATGCTAAAAGTGTTCATTGCTGTGTGAGCAATTTTAGAAAATTTAAAAATACACGTAAAAATTATACCAATATCATGAATTCCAGGACGTCTTGAATTCTAGGACGCCAGAAATGCGAGTAAGTATTTTGATATTTAGTAGCATTCAATAACAGTAGTGTTCCAACGTTACTAGTTGCACTACTACAATGCTGAGTCATAAAATATTATATGTTCAAAGGCAACGGCTTCAACAGACATTATGAAATATTTTACAAAAGATAGGCTATTGTAGAATCGCGGGCGTATTCCGTTGTCCATAAACCACATAATGCATAAACAAAAGCATTTGAATAACACGTGGGTAGCAAGTGACAGCCGAATGGAAGCATGCTACACATTCAACAGAAACTCAATCGTTTGATCGTAAATATTCCCTATTCGTATATTTTACCGCAAACATCGAAACACTGTCAATGGAAAACACATATTGAAATTGATAGTATTGACATCGGAAGTTGAAACTCGTTCCTCGCAGTCACATTTTATAGGAATGATAAAAGCGTCATCTCAGCTTTATTTGCATCACAATTTTTTTTTTCAATTTGAATTTCACTGCTATACGTAATAAACACGTTTCTTGGCGTGTTGACAAATCTGAGAAAACAAATGATCGAACTGCAGCTGAACAAATAAAACTGAACATTAAAATCGGCAGACCATATTTCATTAAAGGTTCAAAATAAAGGATGAGCGTTCTAAATTTAAAACGTCCAATCTGTCAACGGTCGAGCGCGCGTGTTGTGCGACGACGAATGGTTGCAAACGATACCTACATCTGTTGTCTATTTTCAGATCGTCACAACTAAGACGACTGTCTGCGCCGGAACTCAAGAAGCAACTCCTTCACACAAAAGATCCTAATGATGAAAGGAAATCAAGCAATTGACACTTTCCAAACTTCGATTCGATAACCCGTCAATTCCGAAAAAGTTCGACGTGATCCCCAAATGTTTTGATTAAAAATATCTAAGCGATCTCTCGGAACGAGCAGCTTCCCGGTTTCCACGCTTATCGCAAAGCTTTGTGCTCAACGCATTAAGCTAATTTGAATGGTGGAGGGCCGCTCAAAAAGCCGTTGTTTGAATTCTTCTCTTTAGTCGGGCGGTTGCCGGCCTGATTGTGGGAGCCGACGCTGCATGGATTGCATTCTGTTCGTCGCACAAGAAGACAGGCGCATTGACGGCGGCTTTATGATTTAACCAACTGTACGCGCGCTGGGAGCCATGTATTTGCGTTGTAAATTTAATGTGCTCATTACATACCTATGTTTATATATTATGTTAAAACACTGCAGTGCAATTGCGGAACGTTCATGGTACATTTATGGCTTGATTATAAAACATTCTGTCGGCATCTTTAAAATAACCAACGTTCGCACGTTAAAAATAAGCTTTTCAAGACGATGAAATCAGATAAGCTAGTAATCTTGGGTTGTCATCACAACAACTAATAAGCGGAAGTTTTCCAATAAAACCCCTTATTCAGTGTTCGTTAAGGTTCATTATATACTTAAAGAGCAAGTGTGTTGACGAATGCCCAAGATGTAGCGCCGTGGGTGAAACCATTGACAAACGACTTGCTCTGACACACCGGTGATAAATAACTGATTATGTTACACTGCATTTTGCCTTCATAATTAATTGACAACAGCTATCTACGAGGCATTAGCGTTTCAAATGACTTTGATTATATTAATCGGACTGCTTACAACCACATTTCATAATTTACTCTTCCATTACAAAATAACTGACAATTATCGCCCAGAATGGAAGCAATTTAAACTCTCCACGGTTGAAACATGCGCCCCGTTGAGTTGAATATATATTTTTATTGCTTTATTATTTTATTGGCATTGCAAGTGCAAACTGCCTCTCGTTTTTACGATTTACTTTTCGACTGGCTTATGGACCATAAATCTGTGTGCTTTAAACGAGCATACGCCTCGAGCTAGAGAAGCTACCGCATTAATATTGGCCAAGATCATTTGTTATTTCTTACAGACGTTCGTACACTCAGACATTAATAAGAAGCTAGAATTAAACAAGCTTTGAATGAAGTCGTATCGAATTAAATAACGATTTAACATTGTCTACAAAGTATTTGTCTTTGATGTTTGAAGAAGCAAGTTATAATGTGTATTCCCACCCTAAAACTATTTGTTGACGAAAAAAACATAAACAGTCTAAAATAACGAGCGAAATGATCGCTCACCCAAAATAGTGATGGTTATTCCGGTACCGTCGTCTGGTAGTTAATTGCTGCATTTTTTACGCGGCCGACTGCCACGGATTCCGTAATTTGTCTTCTCAGAAATGAGTCGCGTCGTCGAATGCAAGCGACATGTAGATACGACTCGCTTTTTTGTAGATACCCCTCGAATTTCGGTCGGCGTAAATTACGTTCTAGTAGAATACCCGGGGGAAACGTTAGACGGGTTCTTTCGTAATTACTGTTTTAACTGTTGGGACAGAAATGTCAAACGTAACTTATTTTTGTGGATAAAATTTCCGCTGATAGGCCTTGGTTTTTATTCCATGGTGGTTCAACGCTGTACGCGCGTTAAATGTCCGAACATGGGGCGGTGATTAAAAATGTAGGTGACAAGTGAATAATTAAAATTGGAGGGCCACAGCACTGCGGTTGCAACGTAGGGCGCTGTAATGCAATCGATAAATTGACGTCCACAGCGCGGTTGTGCTTAACGATCGCTCAAAAGATTTACGCTTACCGCTTGCACCATTTTCGCGCACCGCTTTTCATGTTTACGATTACGCTCACGCTTAATACGAAACCCTGTCCGTGACCTCGCGATGCCGCCTCAAAATACGATAGGACAAAACCGCAAGCTTGTAACTTATAGTTCTAGAAAGCTTAGCGTTCCATCTCTACTTCTAAGTAATTGAGGCTCATTATAAAAAATGAAAATTATATTATTTATTCAAGAAAATGTATTGATAAAATTATTTACTTTATTATTTTTTTGTTTTTTATATCTTAAGCTAGCTTAAGT
>JAKRBP010000131.1:612430-636194 GCA_022398575.1 Heliothis subflexa | reverse complement strand
CGACATGATCCGCGAACGAAGTCGCTGGCAGAAACCAGTCAGTAATATAACAGACGTTACTTCTATGTCATCATAACAGTTACTTACACATATAATCTCGGTTATGTGACAAACAAACAAGCCTTTGCAAGAGGTACCTACATAAGGGTAATTCTATATCATGATAGGTACTATTTGCCTTAATTTCTCAAAGTGACGTAAACAGAACTGCTACAAAACTAGTTAATATATATGAAACGTAATATCCTGAACCCTTTATAACTTTTCGTCCCTTCTGTGCTTATTATAATCATGCAGAAACTGCTTAGCACTGGTAAAGTTGGTCTCATAAATCAGTATACACGTACTAACATGCATGCAGTCGGATTCAGAGGCACCTCGGCGTTGGCACGAAGCCACGCACCCTCTAGGTCGATTCACACATCGTCGACCGAACCCTGCCGCTGACGGGAATAAGTTACTATTCACATTTTCCGCGAGGTTAAACGCCTAGAGGCAGGTACGTAAAACGTTTCTCATGTACGACACCCAAATTACTGCTACTTCAACTTGTCTGTGGGATTTGTATGCTAATATCGAAATGGCGTGTGGTTATCAGCACAAAACTTGCGCTTAGCGAAAATTCTTGTTTTTTCTGGGTTTTTGTGTTACCATATTTTAGTTACAAGACAAACATACCATATGAGCCTAGTCATCAGAAAATCAGTTTTCATTGTTTTACATATAAAATGTGATTCGCCCTTAACTCGTGTGGATTAAAAGTGGTATTTAAAGCACCAAATGCAGGCAGAACGAAGTAATTGTAGTCAAGATTGTAACTGTAAATTATGTTTTGAACATAAACCAGCTTGTTTATTTTATTTGACTTTATTATAAACGATATTGCGGATTTAAGTCAGAGACGTCAAATATTGAACCAACGACCTAATTGATTTGCTACCAATCATTGATTAAAATGCCGATAAAAATGACACGGCTTAACCACGATCTTCCAGTTTATTTCAAGATACGTCACAATAAGTAATACAAAACGTTTGCAGTAAAGGCTTATACAGACGATACGGCTGGTATTGCCGGGTGTTGCCACGTATCAATTCAATTTATTCCGACTGCGAGTTTTGCATGCAAAAACGGTGTAACAAAAACTTACACGACAGTTGAAGCGAAGCCCTACCCGGCTACGGTGAAGTCGACTTGGCGAAAGTAATTAATCGCAAGCTCGCGAGCTGTCGCCGCGTCACAACGCATCAATTGCTGGAAACTCACTCTGCTGGAAAATTGGAGCCACGATGCCGACTCGAGTGAGAAACACAATCGTCCTACCCTATCGAGTCCGAATCAAAAATAGATCAAAGTAACTCTTCGCCACTACAGAATAGGACGTCCTCATATTAACGTTTATTGATTCAGTGGCGCTACACCTCAGCCTCTGATTCACAGGGAATAGAATTTTAACTCAAATAATTTATATGATCATTGTTGGTCGTAAGTAATAAGAATTAAATAGGAATATATCTCTGTCGTTTTGTTATTCATATTACATTACCGTATCTTCCTTTTCCAGACGTTTTAAGCGTTGATTATTCAGCGCTATCTCGGCGTACCATCTGGTGCGACGATGCGCGCAAATAACAGTTGTGTAGTTCTAAGAATAAGGCGTTTTTTCGGATGCAGCATTGGGTGGAAGAAGGTTATAGTGAGGAGACATTATTTTGTCACAATGGTGGGTGCCGCCCACGCTACGGGCAGCAGCAGCGCAGTCTTCGGTGATGCACTGCTTTAGGGAACGAATAAATTACCCGGACCGTTCACAAGACTTACACCGCATACAGTTTCACAGTATCTTTAGAATACCCCGTAGAATAATATTCTTACGAGCGGACAAATGTCTCGCAGCTACTGGGAATATAAAATGTTTCTTGAATTAAATTAAAGACTTATACTCAACGTGGACGTATCCAAAGTACCTTAAGATCAACGAGAGATGTTAGAGGTGTGGAAAAAACGTGTTAATAACACCTTCCGCTTGAAACAATAGTAGGAATTCGGATTAGACACGTTCGAGCTAGGAGCAGTGCGCACCGTGAGAAGCTTTGTAACCACAATGCTCATGGCGTCTACACAAACCGCAAAGTAGGTAATCTAATACACGAAGCTCAGCGACACTGGCTTTCATGGCCGCAAATCTCGTATTACACGACCGACTTGTTTAATAATTTTCAATTTTGAAATTACACGATTATCAACCGAATTCCCTCCGAGTAAGTCACGTTATGAAGTTTTACGCGTGCAAAGCTGTTGTGGGCAAGCGGCCGATTCATAGATTGCTTTTTTGTCGGAACTCGGGCGAATAAAAAAGTAGCAACAATCCGCTCCAGTCCGCAACGTAGGTGGCTATCGTGTGTCGTTCACGTTTTTGCGTGAAACATTCACAAGAATCGGTATTGGCAAATTGAAAAATGATTCTTTTATGTCCGCTTTATGGGGAGTCAAAAATTCTAGTACGGTTTATAACTTTGATCTAGTTTCTGAAACTTTGTTGATCATGAAAATGGACTTTTCCCAAATAATCGTAGCTCTTCTTCCTAATATATAGGTATAACTCTTGTGTTTATGTGCTGATTTTTGTTTTCGGATTCTGAATTTGAGATTGAGCGCCTAATTAATGTTTAAATTAATTTTTCTTCCTTTATCTTTATTGTTAAACAATGTCAACATAAATGTTGTTTTACAACAATAGGATTGTCGCGAGCACAATACTCAAAGCTTAGCTTTGAAATTACAAAAATCTTATTTCACCAAAAGTCGAACATAAGTAGCAGGCCGCAGCAATTTCTGTCTCGCGGTTAAATCTCAAGAGATGAACAAAACGTTTATTCTTCGTGCCTACTGAACAGGGTATAGAATACTTCGTATTGTTATTTTATATAGAGGTAGTAGTCAATATGTGCTTACTTCGCAAACAAACGCTCTGGGCATTTAATAGGTATGAGCATTTAATTTCAAGGTGAAGGTGGCATAATTACCTATTGGTTTATAATATTTTGTTAAAGCTACGAAATGCTAGTTCCAATATTTTGCAATCTAGCCAGTCATAGATGTATTTATGTATCTTAAAAATCTAATTAAAAATTATTCGAACATAACCCATCAGGGGCACAAGTTCTAAACACCTACCTATGTCAATTTAATGCTTTCTGTATTCTAATAACCCACGTAAAAATAGGCGGCGCTTTTAACATTTTTAGCAATAATATATTCTGAATATGCAAAAACAATTACGCATATAATAAAATGGAGCTTTATATCATAGACATTTACATAATTAAAGTCTGTGTAGAAGTGCCTTTGGATGTTCGTTATATTAACGGCTCCATGTTTTTCGCATGAATATTCGATTGCCCATTCAGCGGCTGAGTTGATTTATTGTATAAAGCTATTCTTGTTTTTATATAGCATGTAACACTAATAAAAGTTAATGATTATAAACATATTTTTATTTTAGCAAAAATCTTAAAGTATATTGATATGAAGATTTTAGAATACTTTGTTAAACTTAAATCCAAACAAAAAGCGCCATTCCCACTATCATGACTAATCAAAACATTGTGAATAAACTAAAACCAATTCTTGAAAATCTGAAATAGTCTGTATTTGTACAAAGTAAGTTTTAGGTAGTATATTCAAAATAACTGTCACAAATACGAATGAAATCAAATTTCCAAAATTTGCAACAATACAAAGAGCACAAACCTGCTCGACACTAATTTCTAATAAACAAACCCTTCCACAATAACAAACCCAAGAATTAGACGAAATTATTTAACCCGTGAATTTGCGACGACTGTAAACTTCAAATCAAGGAGCCAATTTACAAGAAGCCGCGCCCGCTTTAATATGCACTTCACAATAGTAAGGGGTTCGAGTTTTGAAGAGGTAAGTCCTTTATCTTCCCACAGGCCCAACTCCCTCGCAAAAGGACGGATACGATAAGAAGTATTAATCTTTAAAGGAGTTCAAGATAGCCAGTGGTGAAGTTTTTTCGGCTATCCTCGATATTAAAGAATGAAGGAATTTGCAGCTACATTTCAAAATATTGCTTGGTTTTTGTTAGCTGAAGTTCAAGTACACTACACAAGTTGTTTCTTTTTATTTACACTTTGTAAACTGAGCGTTGAGATAGCAAACATATGATAAGCAATGACAGATTGCAAACGCTTTATCTACGACGGTTCTCAGGAGCAATTTGTTTTCTGTCTCGGCCTTTCCTTAACGTAAAATTTACTATTGTTCTCTATCTTAACAACGAACTATTATTATTGTTGTTGGATGCCGGTCACAAACCTATATATTAAATTTAACCAAAACTTTGCATACTTGCACTGAAGTTGTAAGTACGATCAAAACTATAGACGCAATTCTCAAAATAACATTTACGCATAAGGGTTATATCCCTTGGATGTTATACCAACTTTGAATAAAATACGTTACCCAAGGGCACTGTGTTGAAAATAAATTTCCGTGAGCTGGACAAAACAATGTGAAGATCAAAGGATGTTTTGGCAACTTTATAAGGGGTGATCTCGGTGTGCGGTAAGAAGATGCTAATGTAATCGTTCTTTTAAATTATGTGGGGTTCTGTTACCGGCTTGAATTGTTAGAGAGGTAATATTATTAGTATTTATCAGCTCGTAAAATTGGGGATCGTTTATTTCCTGACACGTTTTCTGAATGGGAATGTGGACTAAAGATCTATGTGTGTCTGTAGTAGTTGTACAAGCTAGCCTGTTAGTGTTGTTGTTCGGGCAAATATCGAGGTTTGTGTTGATGTTTGTCTTGTTTATGTTGTGCTGGTTACTCAACGAATATGATGTTTTTGTGTGACTTGCAGTGAATGTTGGTTTTTCGAGTGTCTTCATTGTCACTGTTACTTAATTATCAAGAAACTTGTAATCATTATAGTACATTCCTAGGCAATTATCTAGGAAATGTCAAGTAGGTAATACATTACTGTGTGTATTACTAACACTAACACGCTTATTCGCACGTACTACAATGGTTTTATAAATACATCGATATAAAAAACTGGTCGAAAACTTATTTTGAATTTTAATTCTTTCCCTTTGAAAATCAAGTTCATTTTTTACATGAATATTGTAGTTTATCTAAGTTGTTTTTAAAACAAGTCTGCGTATAATTTAAGAATATAAAACCTCACACAGCACTCTTGGGACTCAGTACTGTTTGAAATACAGCTTCTAGTTTTGCATGCTGCATTTACTTGTAATATTCACGCGATGGTTCATAAATATGATTATTTCCTTGTAAAGCGGCCGCAGTCCAATTACAAATTGCTCGAGTTTAGTCCACTTATTAGTTGACTAAACAAATCGTAAATCAAAGGCTGGAATAGTATTTAGTCCAACATCAGACACCATGTCATGTTCTATTGAACAATGTTGACGTATTTCAACTATTACTTGACGGAAACCAAGTAGGTTTCGTTTAGTAACTTTGCTAACCAGATGCCTGACTGCATTGCGATTATTGTTAGTAATGTTATTTTCTTGAAATGCTACTTAGTTACTCAGAATTATTAATTGGCAAACGTATTTCGTTGGAACGTTAGCAATTAGAATAATTGTAGGTAGACGTAGTAGGTAAGTTAAAAGAGCTCCTGGGAATGTTGTTTGTTGATTTACAAGAAATATCTATACAAACAGATTCATTTGAGTAGTTTATCTCTCTCAGATAAAGTTATTCATAAGCCGAGTTCCCATAATCGTTCAATTGATACTTATTATTCGAAAAAAAACGGAAAATTCTATTGAAAAATGATTCAAGCCTGATAACCTAACCTAACAATATCTTTTTTGTATTCTACATGCAATATCTATGGCGTAGATTCAACACACAATAATTTATTTATGGAATGCGGTTTGTATAAAAAGAAAAGCTTAGGTATAAAATAATAGGATTAGCCAAGTAAGCAGTACTGACTAAGAGATTGTAAAACTCTGCTCGGTACATTTTTCCATAACATCTTCCATTTCTACACAAAGGCCTACTTTGAAAATGGAGTATTTTCTATCTACATTTACAAAGACTATGTTTTGAAAAGGAATTTAATACTGAGGTCGGTTATCAGGGCTTGATAGTAAAATTACTTGGCCGTATTTCAAATGTAAGCAGCAAATAAAGTTTACAAACGTACGTCGTACAAAGCAGCTAATCCTCTAAAAGTGTCCTGCTATGAAAGTGCTACAATATGTTCAATTTTGTCCCTTCCAACTTCATTTTCTTTATCAGCACAAAATCGTATCTCTCGATTACTAGCTACTGCGAGAAACTTCGCAGCTGATACAAACCTTTCAACTGGATCCTAATACATCTCAAGTATTATCCCCAATTCAAAACTGTTAGCAAGCTGTCAATAACCTACTCGATTCAACGTACCTATTAATTCCAAACATATTCCTATCATTTAACAATCGAAGCGTCAAACCATTTTCGTAAACAAAAATATAAAGAACTCAATTACAATAAGCCATATTGGTCCCGTTCAAGCGCAATATTGAAATGTTCCAATTTGCATAGTGATTATAAACATGAGATTGGGGATTTACACCATACGTGGGACAGAGATAGATTATAATAAAATACGAGAAACAAAAAAGGATGGCAACAATGGCTAACTGGTGACTGACAACGTGAATGATACCAATTTAAAAAGACCTATAGATATAGAGGTATTTTATTTTGCTGGTAGTAAGTTTAGGCTTGTGGGTCCAAACAATTTTGATGGATTATTTCAGCATAATTTATTTACAATTAGGAACAATGTTAGTGATTTTTTAACTGACGCATGTTTTGTTATTGGTCCTACGCTTTATCAATTAAATAAAATAATTCAGTTAGGTTCATACAACCCTTATCAGAAGCCTAAACATTTTCAGCATTGCCATATCCATTTAATGCAAAATGATAAAATTAAATTTGAATAATTTAGGATAGTGTGAATATAATTTACATTATCATAAACATATTTCACATTAGAATATTATTCATAGCTATCGGTATCAGAAAGGAGTTCTCCCATATTTACAATTACGTTAAGCGGTCGGTATGTCGGTTGGTACAGATACATCAAGAAACTATATTTTCAAACCAAAATATTTTCATTGATTTAGGTACTTATCAGTATGAAATAACGAAGTGTTAAGTTAGTAGAGTTGAAAAACAGAAGAAACGAAAACAAAAGAAAAAAAATACAAGTCTAGCAAAATATTGACATTCATTGGTATACAAGAACACACACGGAAACCTTGCAAGCACCCTAAAAACTTGTAAATACTGCAGACGTGACGGGCAACGCTCAAAGGCCGGCTCGAACATTCCGGCAGACGATCGATCCGGATTAGGCCTGCCCGACCAACGAGCGGACTAAATAAACAATGTGACGAGGCTGCTTCACCCTTTTAACGAATCCCTCTGCACTCGCGTAAAGCTAGTAAGTATTATTCGTTACTTTACGTGCGCGATTGACTGGACCTGATTTGATCATCGGAAATTTCATCTGCTTTGTCAAATATTTGTAGTTTTAGGTCATTCAATTTTTTTATAGCTAAGCTAACTTACAAATTCTTCTTTGATATTTTGGTTTGTCAAGTTTTCTTGTGGCTTACCTGTAACAAAAATGAAAAAATCCATTATTGCAAAGAACAAAACATCTGATAGAATAAGACGTCTATTGGAGTTTTTCTATATCATTAAGTACCTTTAAAGTTAAAATAAAAGCCGACTAGTTCGCAAGAACACGACAAGATCTCCGTACCGTAAAACTATTCAAATGTGTGAGATATCCTAATGGCAGTATTAACTTCATCTTTCCAACCGATCGGGAATAAGGTCGACCGTGCATTATCGTGCCGAGAAGGAACTTGGAAGTGAACACGAGTATAATCTAAGATGTGGCATCGGACTCTACTGTTATTGAAATTAAGTTTGCCCTAGATGTTCTTCTTTTTATAGTTTTAATTTCCAACTACTAAAATATTTTTCACAGTAAACAGGGTGGTTTCAAAAGCAGCCTCATCAACTCGTTTTAGTGCTTCAAACTTTGCAAAATATTCCTTCTCTGGCTACGTAGAGTGATGTCCCAGTAACGGCACTTTAAGTCCCTGTAAAATATTATGTCCGAAATTTTGGCAACAAAATGTAGGATGCAATTAACTCGTGTCATAGAAAAGGGTGGCATAACCACTATCAGCCGAGCCGGGGTTAATTTACCTTTAAATTATGGAGGCACCTACTATACGTCGACTGTAAATAAACAGCTAACCTGGCCATTGAATAACAAACTGCCTCAGGATGTAATTCAGTGATACAAGTACCGAGGGCAACAGATTTAATTTACGACTTAATTTTGCATTGTCTGTTATTTCTTGTAAACCAGTTCTAATCTTTTGTTTGTTCTTTATTGATTGACAAATAGTAATAAACCAGATCAAATTAGTAATGAAGATAAGGTAGAATTAAACCATTGTAGAAAAAGAAACCTAGATAGGTACATATAAAATCTAGATATAACACTAAAGAAGTTGTTTCCATATCGATTCAATATACTTATACAGCAAAGGTCCGCTTTTTATACAACTTCTTGTAATGGTCGAAGCATTTTGCAATTCAAAGACCCTGGGTGACTTCGAATAGGCTTTGGTACAGTTTGTCGGAATACGGATGAGTGGTCGCCTTGTTTAATGCATAGTTTTTGTTTGAATTTCGATGGCGTCTCAAAGGAATATTTAGCAGTCAAATATGGGACACGAAAAGTGAATAATTTAGAAGCACATTAGATATGACGACGGTTGATACACGTATATGTAGAAAAGGACTACGATTTTTTTGTATATGTTTTTACACAAAAGGGTTTCCTCGTTTTCGTTATTTTGATGATCTTAACGATCGTATTTTATTTCTTTGGATACAAAGAATACACAATGTGTTTTGGAGCATTTATTGGTCTTATGTACGCTTCCTGTAATATACCTCTAATATAAATAAAATATTGCGGTTACGAAATTAATAATACACAGAACGATGTTAAAGCAAAATAAATGGCGAATCTAAAAACTTTACAAATTGGATCTTTCAAAGGAGTCAAAGGGAGTTTTAATATTGTTTGTAGGAACAACTCTAAATACCTGCAGCCATAAAGCCTGACATAATGATGTTACAATACCGCCAACATTTTAGCACGGGTTCAAAACACAACAAATGGTCCCAAACTTTTCTGACGCCCATCGCCAAAGTTCGACCATTACAAGAAAATATGCGTTCATCTATTAGAAAATATACCCCGGGCCGCGATACCTTTAGTGGCATGTTTATATTCGTATCGCGTGAGTAGGTATGATGCTCCCATGCCTTAACACAACAACAAAACTGCAAACAAAAGCAAACCCTAATGAAATGTAAACAGATGTCAATTTTCAACATTGATCACTTGACAGTGCCGCAGAGTTCCGGTAACAGTTATACCTGTCATAAGTTTGAAATACTGGTATTGCTGTTCCGTACTTTTTTGTGTATGTATAAATGGGTAATCAAGTGAGCATTTAGTTGAGGCACGTAATCGATACATTTCACATGGGCGTGAAACATAACTGTATCTGCATCATTAGAGTGGTGAATTATTAAATGGCTCGTACCTACATACAACCATCTACAGGTATTACCTTAGAAGAGTTAAGTTGCAATAGTAATATTTCTTTAATCATGAATCCGTTTCTTATGATTATACTGCTCTATAAAACAAAAACTGATCAAGTATATTGATATGCAACAAAAAACAATCTATCACCATGAATCAATAAAAAACAAATCAATTTTTTAAATGAAAACTTTATGGAACTATCAATCAAACGTAACCGAGGTTTTGTCGGATGTTAGAATACACAAGCCGATTTAACTATCGCGGAATTATAGGTTGCGGTCAGCTGAAAAAAATAGAAAAATCGTTGGAAACGTGGAAAGGCCTAGCTTTCCACGTTTCCAACGATTTTTCACTCGTTCATTTTTTGTTGTGCTGCTTGCGTTTGGTATTTATTCAAATGAATATGCCAAAAGTTTTGAGATATTATAAATGCTAGGCAATTCCAGCTACAACTGAAATTTATTGAACAATGTATATTGTATAAATATTTTCTGTGAATTTAGATTTTACGAGGAACGTATAAAACGATTGTTCAAAGCCACGTGAAACAGCTGTTATTTGGTCAACAGCATTCCAAAAAATAAGCTTTATATATTACAACAACAAACAAAAAATATAATTGGTATGAAGTTTAAAAAAAACCTGAAAAATAATTGATTATTTTTTTGCCACGACTTACCAATAGCAGCAATAGCAGCAGCACTTATTTAACCGATCAATTTCAGACATGACTTTGCAAATACATTGTCACAAGTCTAGCCACTTGTTATGCCATAACTGATTGAATGATTGAAAACTCCAGAATAGTTTATACTATCAATCAGCATATTTGTGATGGAACACGTCATCAGAATGAGGCTTATTATGGAAATTGGTATTATAAACAAATCAGAAGCGGCAAATCATCATAATTATTGTTGTAAGTAAATAGTGACTATGGATCAGGTCACCACATGCTGTAAAACGCAAGATGGAATGACATAAAAAATTCAATAATGTCAGAGCATAATGGTGCGGTCAAAATTCGATAGAAATCAGGAGAAGCATTTACGTCTATAAAGGTCCATGACTAAGCTTGTCAATATTACATTGCATCTCACAAACAGAAGTTGCAATTGAGCAATTCAACATTTCCTGGTCTAAAAATAATTACAGTGTCTCGAAGTACCGAGAAATCCATTTATAGAATCAATATATGCAGCATACCTACACTATGTAAATACATATTTACCTACACCGCGGATCTTCATTACACCTGTGTAATAAGTGATATGGGGTCAGTGCACTCGAAGTTCAAAGCACGCCGTCAAACTGTGCAACTCTCGTCTCTGATTATAATAGTTTAAATGTGTGAGTGTTTGATTGATAGTCAGTGTAGATGAGTCTATGAATGAACGTGTATTTGGTTAACTTTCAAGTATTGTAATTCGGAAGATTAATGCTAAGCTGCGGTATTAAACTGAGAAATGTAGGGGTTACCAGGTTAATAGAGCTTTTTAAAATTTTTAGTATCGACTTATCCTTGAGAAAATAACGTAATAATTAGTAAATGATTTGAAATGCCATAGGCTTCATTTAAGTTTATTGATTACGGATGCCTGAGTCAGTACGTTGTTTTACCTAAAAGCAATACAGTTTACTGTTTGAAAACCATTATGTTTCAAAAACCAGTGTTTCAATTAACGCCTCAAACGAAGTACCAAATCAATTATCAAAATCAAATTAATCCGAATCTGGGTCGTGTATACCAATAATTCGGATCAAGCATACATACATCTAAATATCCATTATTTTGTCTAAATCATTATTAATACATAGGTAGGTACTTATTATTCTCGTAATCAAATGAGGTAGGTATCAAATAAAATATTTTACTAATAATAACAAAGGTTTACCTTTGGACAAATTATAATCAGTTGCAACATAATTACAAATAAAAAACTTAACAAAACTCAAACTGTTAAATAAAAAAAAACCTGATACACTAACTACTTACTATCTTTGATTAAAAGCCGCAAAGCCCCGTAAAGTGGCATTTTCTTATCATATCAACATCATAGCGCGCCGCGCCGATACTTTAATTGCATTATGTATACAGCCACATAATTATTGGTTTCCTTATCTCCGCGGAAGCAGTTAGTCACCTAAAAGGAAATACAGTTCCGTGAACTTGCTACTTAGGTATCAACGGTTTAACTGGTTGTGACTATCTTTGATATGTATAACATTATTAGTCACTTCTCTATGTATGTTTGGATTCCGATAAAAGTTTATTTGAACGATAAAAATATATTAATTCCTAAAAAGCTTATCGGCTATCTCAAATTACGTGCAATTTTGTGAAAGTTCTGAATTCTGGGGTCGTCGGTTGGTCTTCCATGGTTTTTGTTTAGTTTGATAATAATTTTGATACTTTTTGTATATAAAATTTTGTACTTCTAATTTGATGATTAATGCTTCAAATGAGTAGTGTTTAGTTAAACAAATGCGATAAGATACCGGTGGTGAAGTCAATGCCATATTTTGTAGGTTATTGACTACCGAGTACCTAAACAGCCGTGATTCTTTCATAAAAATGAGCTAATCAATTGTCTGCGACTTTGTAATCATGCTAACACGATTGTGTTACAAAGTTCATTGATCTTATTATACTCTAATTGAAAACATTTTATTTATTGTGTCATAGCTTTGTCTGAAAAAGTTATAGAAAATAATGTATGTTTTCTTTATCTTCCTTGTAATTTTAATAATACAGATTTGCGTTCATTCAAATATTTTGAAAATATATCATGTATTTATTTTCCTCGTCTGGGTCAGGATATAAAAGCTTTAAAACTGAAATCAGATTGACTGGCCTTTGTAGCATGAAGTGAGGTCTGTTTCCGACATCGGGCTGTCAGAGATCCTATTAGTGAAATTGTACGTACGAATACGATGTTTCGCGGGCTGATTACTTTTGCAAAGCAAATTGAAAGTGCACGAGAATCCTTGAATATACGTGGTAGAAAGTATTGCGCTATTTTAAGTACCTATATGGTTTTCAAAAAATATTGCAATGTTTAAATGGAAGGAGAGATATGTAATATTTTTTTAATTCGAAATGATGCAAGACAATGATGACGTTAAAATAACCATCCAATAACGTTATATCAGGGCATTTATTTTCTTAAAATCCGTATCCCATCAGTCAAAGTAACAAAACTTGAAATGGCTATTATCTTAGTCGGGCAGCGTTGCTCGTTACAAGTTCATCAAAGAACCCGTCGGTTGCTCGCAAACCTTGAGATAAGAAAACACATTCCTCATCGAGTATTCGAATTATCTCGACTGTGTTGACACAGTTGTGTTTCGGATGGGTGTAAGAAGCGATGGGAGCTAGCGGTAAGCTGCAGCGAGCGGTAAAGTTTTTTGTTCCTGATTTTGAAAACGGATTAACTGTTTTTCTTTCATCTCATTTCAATTGTTATCCTATCCATATTTAATTTAAAAAAGATTCCATTGTACTATTTAAAAATCCATTAAAACCTCGAATAAGCAAAATAGACCTTATAAAAATCAGACGTTAAAATCGCTGTGAGTACATAACTTGAAAGCAACAATAAAATGGAACCAGTAAGCCAGCATATCTGAGCTGTAGTATTTATATAGCGCTGATTTGGACCCGACAATGCTGAGTAAACTGAGCGACAGATAACCTACGACCGTATCGCCACCTATTTGTTAACTAATTATTGTCAGACATGCATTGTTTGCAGCGACAAGTTTTATGCTGTTTGATTTTATTTAATGATTTCGACTTGTTTGTTTTGTATAAAAAAAATAATTGTTTGTTTAGTTTTAATTTTTTTATAGGCAAATACGGAGTGTGGAGTATAAACTCAATTATTTTTTTGTTGCTATTGTTTATTATAACGTACACAAGAGATGTATAAAAAAAATAATTACGCCATTAATCTTAGGCGTTATAATAAATCACATTTCTAAGATTTAATTCGATTCGTTTGGTATTAAGAAGTTTAATAAAAATACGCGTAATAGAGTTTAGTGCCATTATTAATCGTATTAGGTAACAAATGCTTAATCTCGTATATAAATCTAAATAATGAGTCCCTGAGGCATGCAACACCTTAAAACATTTCATACGTAACGCGGCTCAACTTCTATAAACTGTTTATATTAAGAAACACGCGATCGCTGCTTTTCAACTTTTCACGGCTACATATTTTCTATTTCTTTCAAAAAATGATAATTAACAAAAAAACAGATTCCTATAATTACATATTATACATTGACGAAAAAACTTGTAATCGCTTTACTCTCCCGAAAGTTTTCAATTTATAAAAAGTCTCTACACTATATACCATTACAAAAAAAATATCTAGCATATCCTTTGAAAATACCAGTAAGTATAAACTGCTTATCATCTCAAGCAAGTCGTAAAAATTCTTCGAGGGGAAGGGTTACTGGTCTCAAAGATAAACGATGGGCAGGCAACGTGTGTAGTGCAATTTAATCAACAGCTCCAACTAACTGAACAAACAAAGTTATTTTCGTATTCCAAACGTTTGTTTTAACGACAGTTTTAGATCTAATTAAGAGTTTACCTAGTTTAACATTGTATAAAATTATTGATTCTTCTGAAATATGTAACGGTTGTCCTGGTTGCAGGTTTAGTTAGAACCAAGTTAGGTTTTTAATTTGAGTTACTCTGAAAATAATACATTTGCAATTAAATAAACTTGTTTGAAGATTTTCTACACCTTTTTATCCGCCTGAAGTTTACTTGCAAATTAGAATTTTTATACTAAAAGTGATCTATGATTGACAGTCGAATTCAATGGCTTTACATACTAGAACGCATGCACCATCATCAATGACCATCCATCCAGAAACCTATCTCGGCAAATATAGGTTGAACTTGATCCATCGATCCGAGGAAATATAGGTAAATATCCTTCATGTCTTGATCATGTAATATACACATTTTCGGAACAAAAATAAACCAAAGGCAGGCTTAGCACTTACATCACGAATACCATTGCAGAGCTTGTTCTGTCTAATTCTGATAAATGGTTTATGGCAAATGGTAAACACCTAATTGAGAGTTATGAATGACACTCCATTTGTTAAATTCGTGTCGGCTCAACAAATCTAAAGGTCGATTCAAACCGCACCAACAAAGTTACAACTCACTGCAGCTGTAGATTAAAACATTTTCTTGGCCCTTTTATTACATTTTTATAGTGTCGGTATAGATAACCGCAATTGTAATTAAGAGTGTGATCTGAGGTTTATCACTTCGCTTCGTTTTCAACGCAATAGAGTTTCATGTTACATAGGATGACACCAAACCGGATTACATTTTATACGTGTGAATTTATGTGAAGAAGTCGGCAGCTTAATCGTTCTCTCAAAGTAAAAAGATATCGTTTTACTTATTTAAGTTATTATGACGGCACTGTTACTTTAGTTGCACTGGGTTTGCTTTCTACTTCGGTTACACAGACATATAAGTTTTTGAAGTAATATCATACAAATACCTACATAGCTCCTGCGTCCAAAATGAAATACCTTTCAGCCAGCTTTCCTTACATATTAGGTACGGACCCGAATCTCAACGAATTCGTTTTTGTTTTCCCATGAAAACAATTCGTCAAGAACGGCCCCACTTTCAGCATTCAAAAGGAAAAATGGAAGCCCAAACAGGCGAGCAACGAGTTAGGCCGTAACAAAATTCCAACAAAGGGATGATTAACGATTTTTCCACCCCCAAAACTCATTCAAGCCGCGTCGATATTGAATCCGTTAGACGGCGTAAAAATGAAAGTTTTCCTCTTTTCTTTTCCAAACATGTGTGTTATACGGGCGGTGAAGCTGGCGTACAGAGACAAGGGTAATTTCACAAATAGAACGGAAGAATTTAGGTAGCCAAGATCCTAAATAAAAACTTGATAAATACGAGAAATTGCAAGAAAAATATTAAAGTTGCATACTATAATAGGAATGGATTCCAACAACCATTTCAATGGAAACTGAATTAATTTTACTTCTTTTGCAAGGTTCCAATTGAATAAAAGAAAGTATAGAAATTGAAACTTAAAAAATACGAAATCTGAGCAAAATCATGGTTAACTAATAGAACACATAATATGTATGTAGTACATTCTATAGCCCCGTGTGTCCCTCACACAATTCGTAGCCGAAGCGTGATGTAACTACTATAGCAGTTTTTCCCTTAGTTAGTTTTGAACTTGTTCAAAATAAATGACTGCCATTTGAGCGAAGTGACAAGTAACTCAAAGTTGGTGTCGTTAGAAATTTCGAGGAAATATACTTATAACGAAGCGAGCTGAAGGATTTTTAATCGCTCTTTGTAGTCAGTTTTTTCCTGACGTTTTGACGTATTTTTTGCTCAAAGTTAATAATGTATTGACTTATGTTTATACATCATTTTTTCCAATAAATACTCTCATAATTGTATACACATTGTATGTTTTCAAAGACAGATTAAGATACAGACAGGGACAACCAATAACATCTGAATCCTTTGTCAACATCATATTTCTCAAAAAAATAACATCTATCAGCTTTCGTATCCAACATTAGATACACATTTACCCATTCTCCGTCTGTTAAAGAAATCTTTTTAGGTCTCAAGATACATTACTGTGCCCGAATTTTCTTCATTCGTTGCGTACGAGTAGGTGATTGATTAATCTACACACGAACCTCGCTTATAAAAACAAAAACGACCTTCTTTTCTTTATATCCTTTGATTACATTGAGAGTTTGATCCGGCAGAAATTCAATAGACCGTGAGTTAAGTGGCTCATCTGTCCTCCTTGGTCACATGAGTTATCGGGTTGCAAATTAAAAGGAATACAAAAAGGAAAAATTGCTCAACATATTAAGTTTCGCGTAGGAATAATACAGCAGGTGTTCTTAATTCACCTGGCCAGCATGTGTTTTGAACACGTTAAGTTAATTAAGTGTATTTATAAATTGCTGAAATTTAAATTAGCGGAGTAAGCGCGCGCTCGGCTGCTAAATAACACTGATGTGGCCAGATTAAAAAAGTACAAACTTGATTAAAGTTTTAATAAGACCTCGCAAATACCAGCTCACTAACACGTAAGTGTTAGATATACGTTCTAACCCTTTTAATTAAACAGCTTTACACGGCTTTACACTGCCGAGAAAAGCAGTTTAAAGATAATAAATATGAAAAAGAAAACTCAGGAATTTATTTGTGTCGGTATAATATTCCTGGAATTAATTATAATTATTCGAGATGAATGAGTTACGTAATAGAAAAGGGGAGATTAGTATTTAAGGCGATTATGTCAGACTGAGATTCATAATCTGATCGACGGATAAGTAAGACGGTGCTTAATATTTTGTAAACCGTTTTGTAACAGGTATTTTTCTTATTTTAAAGGAATAAATCTGGTACGATAAATTCTGATTAACCAATGTTTATTTTCTTTCATGTTGTTGCTGGTATATTTCCCTAGTCGTAACTTCTAATTACTTGATATGTTTTCTTGCGTAAAGGGGCCTATCTGAGAGGGTTCCGATTAATTACTGACTAAAGAATGCAAAGGATACAAAGATCTCTCTTTCTCTGTCTCTCTTCACACAAAATTTCTTAATTACACTACTAACCTCACCCATTTCCGTGTTTTCCGACTATAGAACAGCTTGGTGTTGAAACTTTAAAATTATATTATTCACTTTAAAAAGCGTGACAACCTCCTATACCCAACAAAACGTAATAACGGAACAAAATTACTTCATGTAAGCCAACTTTCCACACTGTAACCCATAAATAAGGGCAAAGCGCGGCTTCATAGCTATAAAACTGCTAATCGACACGCGCGTGCGTTGGTCCAGTTAATGATATAATTAAAAATCCCCATGCCAAGGTAGCGGTAAGTTCTCCGGGTTTAGTGGTGTGGCTTAGGCTTCGTAAACCGAACAAGTTGCCCCCATTTGCTAATCTCCTAAGCCAAATAACGGCGCGGCGCAAGTGATAAACTTTCATAGTAAAAGTAAGCCGCGGGCGGCGGTCGTATTTCAAACGTCACCTTTGTCTATACCCGGTTGTGGAAGATTTAATGCGGGTAATGTTATAAGTTACAGGCAAGGCATGATATTCATTTATGTGCTAAGCGGTAAGTTACGGTGTTCCAGAACTTTTGTTATGAGCGGCCTATTGGGTGTGTGGTAAATGTTATGATCTTGTTTGTTTAAAGATTTATATTGCTGTTGAAAAACATAATGTCTTCTTGGATCTGACATTATTAGAAAAGTATTTTTTCCTTATTTTGCACTAGGTATAAATCAGTTTGTTAAGTCTTCACAATGAGATAGATCAGTTAGGCCAGTGTCTTAAGATTTATTCTGCATTGAACTACATAATGTCTACCATGGCGTAGCTATTGGAAGACAGTTCTAAAAAACCGCTGTCGCATATACCTCACGCCAAGCACCCAACACGAGCTTGCCAGTACTCGCAGGTACGGCCACGAATAGCGCCGAGTAATGAGTTTTGTTGTTCCATAGTTACCGCTAGATTAAGGGACACTGGTAACGATATACGACCTCGCAAAGTAGCAGTACTGATGGTAAATGATGGCATTCGTGGATGCTAAGCATACATACATTACATAAGAGATTAAGCCGAAGGTCCTTAACGGGTTAGTAACGGTGGCGGTTACTGCGGAACCGATAATGATACTAGTTTTTGCGCGGATGTAGTGTGTAAAATGGTGTTATAGTCGCGCCGTGGTGACAGGATGAGATCTTAACGCCTATGGCTCGAACAAGTGTGATCCTAAGTTTTTCTTTGCCGTCTTTATGTTAATAATAAAGCTAACATTTCTCTGAATTAATCTATTAAGTTTGTAATTCAAATAAAATCAGGCAAGGATATTCAATTTCCCTATAATATCACGGTTCGCAATTTAGTTTCAAAACACTTGAGGGCCACCAATAATTTCAAGATGGATAGCATGAAACAAACAACCGTTGTCCGGGCGGTTGTAGTTTTCCGATAAAATCATGTCCGCAAACAATTATGTGAACACCGGCCTGATTGGATCCCGAAGCGATCATACGGAGCGAGGAATGTTAATCGAGCCCTTGGCCGGGTCAACATTGGAAACACAATACGTTTAGGCAATGTTATACACGACCAGAGTTCCTTAATGCATAAAACATAAAGACTACAACAAATTGAATTAACATGAATGTATCTCTCAGAAAAAGACATGGCTGTAATTTTATTAAGGGACGTTGTGGCGTGCGAAGGAATTGCTGATTATTTCTGGTTCCGTCTGTCATTAACGGTATAGATCGTTAAATCCTTATGTTTGAAGGGTGCTTATTCATCACGCGAATCATGTAAATGAGTACCCAGAATCGCTTATACAGCATGATGTCAACAATTCAAAGTTTTGCATTAAAAAGACCGTTTAAGTAAATAATGGTTCTGCTATTTTATGCATTTTTGATTTCGCTGATAGTCATGTTAGATATTTATGGGCCCAAAACCCTTTCGTCGAAATAATGCATTAATTTAGATACAACACTGTACTCTTTCAGGGCTGTAGTCGTAAAATTAATCGTAAATGTTTAATTGCGTCTGCCTACCGAATTTATACTGCACGCGACATAATATTTAGTCAAGTTACAGCCGATTGTGGGCATGCAAAACCACGTTAAGCCGCATTTCTTAGTTATTCGTCGTATGTACCTATAGCTTATACTTTGTATATAAAATCTTAACGGGTGTAATAGTTAAATTGAAACGGTGCATATTTTTTCTTTCCGTATTCGGTCGGGGATATTTTTGGATTTAATTGCGGTAGCAATATTTCTTACGTGATTTTTATGGGGTTTACTCAGGTTTATGGGAATACGCATGATCCCGCATTGTATTAGGGAGATCAAGATTAAAGAGACAGCATACGTTGTTGTGAGAGAAAACAATTAATTGCAGTGCTTCAAATATTTTTCGAAAAAAAAACCTAAAAGTAATAAATCCCAAAAAAATACCACGTTTAAATACCACGCCGCAACTAAACATAAATACCACGCGAAGGATTTCCCAACATTACTAGAATAATAAAGGTCATCACTGTTTCGGCTTCCACGTTGAACGTAAAGCAAAATTGCTCCGAAAAAAAATAAAACAAAATCAGCTTCCCTGTTTAATTTAGCGGGGTTGGCGACAAAAAACATTTGCTCTTGTTGCCTTTTTGTTGACCGTACGTAACAACAGGAATGCATTGTTCCCGTTACACTGTCCGGGTTGAGCTAGTTGTAAAAAAAGATATATTCTACCCCGACTCAGTTTATTGGCGGATGCGTCACTTTGGGGAAGGAGTGAAAGAATTTAGGACAGTGATTCATCTTCGGTTTTTAATATTTGAGGCACTCCATGTCTCGGTATTTTGTAGACGTTTATCAGAATCTAGCTAGAATATTCCGATAAGTAGATATTACAGATATTGGTATTTTCAAGAATTTGTTATGTAGAGAATCAGTGTATTACAACATTGTTAACTACATAGTTATAAGTGTAGAAATAAGTAAGTTATGTAAACATCGATATAATAAAACTTTTCCCTACAACGTTATTAAACAATTTACAAGTAATCTCCAAATTTAACAATAAAAAGTTGGGAATAACAACGTTTCCTATTCCATTTTGGCTTTAATCAATTTCAAGCAAACTAAGTGAAAGTTTCAATTCGGATGCCATTAGGAACCCGTTTCCTTAAGATTGGTTGTTGAAAGCTTGTAAAATGGTTGTTTTATTTAAAATATATTCCTTTGTATATATTTTTTCCTATTCCTTAACTGAACAATATCGTTTGTGGTAGAAGTAACAAGTTTTCAAATTTACTCCAATATTTCAAATGTAGAAGTTAACTCAGAAGACGGTAGAGGGATATAACATAATATTATGATCATTATTGTAGTTTCAAAAAGCCCTTCTTGATCGTTCGTTCGTAGTTTTTTACAAGTTTGTGCTGTTTAAAAGTCCTGGGTTGCTTAGAACCTTATGCTAATTGAAGGTGTAGAGTTGGTAACACGCAACCCTGGCTTCCGCGGTACCTGTCAGAAAGGAAAGCATAGTGCGTGTAAAACAGCCTAGTTCTATGTAGTCTAACTTATAAAATTGCACTTATTTTTTTCTAAAAAAGTTTATTTTTAATGGCATCATGGCCATTCATTATAATAAACAAAACATTTATGCATGCAGTTACGTAGCGTTGTGTCTTGTATTTGTCAGAAGACTAATTCTAAGTTTCTAGAATAATGCGTAAAAAAATAGATGTTTATAATATACCAACATGACATTAAAATTTGCACAAATAAGCAGTGAGTGGAAAACATCCTCCCTTATAAAGACCATTTGAAAAGTGTTCGTATATGAATCTAAAACATATGCATACAAAACGGGTTCATGCTGTTCTCATTAGACGGTCGCTAAATAGTGAAAATTAGCAAGATAGCTGCAACTGCATGTTACAAAAGTTTCTACTCATGAATACTATTTCTATTTTGTGGTTCAATAATGGAATAGTAAATGGAATCCGTGTCGGGCAGGGCACTAACGATTAAAAGACTTTACGAGTACATATATTATGGTTGTAGTTTGCTCGTTGGTTTAGTGGTCGCTACGCTCGTCTACTGCACACAGGGTTTCGAGTTCGATTCCCGGGTCCTGCGGAAATCACTAGTACCTAGCTGAAAGTCTGGAAGTTATGTAGTAGCGATACCGCATCAAAGAGCACGTAAACGGTGCTACGCCTGATTTCTCTCAGGTCATATTGGATTGCCATCCCATCGGACTACGACAGTGAATCCCGCGCAGCTAGCTGATCTCCTTACAGAGAATATTCACGGTGGTCGATATAATCGACCTGGGCACCGTTATCATTAGGCTGTAATCACATAAATACGTGACGTATGTGTATTTTCATTATGTTACGGTTCTGTCCCGTCCTTTAATGACAGGTCCTTAAGTCAATATCAGTGAAACTAAGTATCTCTTACGACACTCTTACAAGTTAGCTACGATGACGTGTAAGGTCTGAGGACCAGAGTTTCACTATTTGAAGTGCCTCAGTGTGTAGAAGTATGTAGTTGGAGCCGATGAGTGCCTATACTACCTATGTTCACCTAACTCATTATTAGAGGATATAGGGGCTTTTGACGATCGTCTAGACCTTTGGTCGACTGATTTTTGAGAGCCTAGTAAGCATTACCGCGGGATTATCGCTCAAGGATCGTAAAAAAACGAAGCAAAGAGTCCCGCTTGAGAGCACGTACGGATCAGCTATAGCCTATAAGGCTTTTTTATTAGAATAATATAAAATATTTTATTACTTTTGCGACCTCCTTTAAACCTTTTATTTCCATGAATCGATTTAGGAACATAGTAGACAGAACGAAAGAAAAAAGAAGGTAATTCGGTTGCGGTTCGGGAATGAACGCTTCTTTCACACAATCTTTGATAAATCTTTGTCTTCTTAAAAACACCTCAGGCCGAATTAGTCATAAATATCCAAAGATGTCCACAATTCGGCTTAATGTCTGTATTTTTAATGTTCTCTATAACCTTTACCCCCGTCATTAATAAAAAACCTTATCTCCCGTTAATAAAATACAAATAACAAAAGAAATGTCCGGCAAAAAGGGACGATTCACAGTTGTGTAATAAATTAAATGAATCACGAACACCTATGGAAGGCCCCGCTGTGCCGGTCGTCCTAAGGCGCCTTACTTGATGGACATAAAAATGAAAAAAGAACCTGCGTATACGCACATGCATGGCCAACCCACGCCGAGCTATTAAATGAGACGGTTTATCGCCCCATTCACGATACAAACATGAAATCTGATCACCTTAACCTTTTGAAGTGAATCTAATAGTTCATGGTTTACTATTAGGTATATTAAGTTACGCGAGCAAAATTAGATTTGAAGCTCACATATTGCCTGGATGCAGGTTCTGTGTAATTAGATATAGCGCCAGATTGGAGGAACCGTCGTAAACTTTTCGATGTCAGGAATTTTATTCGTGTTTCATATTTTAATGGTGACATATTTTTGTTACGTTAAGCTATTTTTATTTAATTTAGATTAAATCATGAATGCTGAAGGAAAATTTATTTAACCTTATTAGTCAGATTATTCCAAAATTTTACAAAATTACTCCATCTATAATAACAATAGAAAAAGCGATAATTTCAGACAAAAATTAAAAATGAAACAGGGGAAGCTGCATTGTTTTGGGTAACCTATCATTATTAACCAATTTCGTTCGGAAACCAAATTTGTGTCCAGTGGTCTGAACCGATCACGAGTTAATACGAAAATAATAGCAGTCGACATTCGCTCATTATAGACAGAAACGTAATTGGTATCCTTATTTTATATTTAACGAAATTGGGGCAGGTAGGTCTGCTGTGACTTACAGTAAACATTCAAGTTTCGAGAGACACGATCTGATATCTCCAACCAATTATAATTTTATTAACCGGAATTAAAGACACAAGAATCCAACATGAATTCTCATTAACTTATTAATTGTAAATATTATGTAGGTATGAAAGGGCTGAAGTTACCCGAAACAAAATAGAACAGGGAAAACACGTCACTAGAGAAGGTTTTGCTTTCAAAGGTCGTTGTAACACTCGTACCTAGATACGAATTGTATGGCCATAGAATTTGTAGAGCAATGTTTGGCAGAGAGGGAACTAAAGCCGGTGGTATTAGGCATAGATTGCGGGACATGGTATGGACTGTTACCACCTACCTCTATATTTGTTTCAAATATCATGTTAACAATTGTGTTTCTTTTTAATGTTTCTCTCGAGTATTCGAAAACGAGTGATTTAGTTGTTATCTATTAATGTAAAATTTACATTGTTATTATTATTTAACAGTAAAATAAAAGCTTTAAAAATTGTATTTTTAATTGACTTTGACAAGCAAAATTCTAACAAAAGTAGTTATCTTTATCATTTTAAA